>VZUI01042468.1:0-57330 GCA_013401135.1 Cettia cetti | reverse complement strand
TATCTTGTATTAGATTGGTTAGTGTAAATTAGAATATTCAGTATAGAAGAAGATTTAATGTATTGTAACGGGAACTCCGATCATCTTTCCTACTCTTTTTTACACACCTTCTTCACTCTTTACACTTTACTCTTTCTCTCTCCCTGCGCTTCTTCACTCTCTTCTCTCTCTCTCCCTGGGGCCTGCTCTGAGCTGTGGCTGGCAGCTCTCAGCAAGGCCCCTTCACCCACGACCCTTGCAATAAACTGCATGCTCTAAGACCAGCCTGGACTCCAGAGATCTCTTGTCCCATCCTTGTCCCATCGTTACCAGTCTATTCTCACAATTTACCACAACAAAGCTCTGCAAGAATCAAAGTGCTGCATTCTGCAGCACTACTGTTGCCTCAAGGACAAAGCCAATCTTAAAACTGATCCATCAGCTTCAGAGTATTACTTCAGTAACTTGCAGTTTTCTCATCCACATCCTACCACAGGCAGGACACATGCCTACATTCATCTCCCCCAAAATGCTTCAAATGAAGCCCACAGGCAGCAGCTAATAGAGATAGCTGTAGGAGAAGAACCTCTGCTTCCTTTCTCCATCAATTTCCTTTCCCAGGAGAAGGTTTTGGTGATGGAAAAATGATTCTGCTTCATTTCATTTGCTTTGCTACATTTACTCAGAAATTCTTGAGCTCTGGGCTTAGGTCATGGTGTGAAATTCACATGTACCAATGTCACGAATATTGTGTGAATCACAGATGATTCAGGTTGCAGGCCCCATTTCTAGACAGCACATAAACACCTACAGCACTGCCAGCTGGTCAGTCTGCATACATTTACTTCTCCTATTCACCCCCAGAAATTCATACATATTTTTTAACTCCCTCAAGTCCCAGTTGGAAACCACCATGAAATTTGTCTCAGCTGTGACTCAGAATGTACTTCTATGACAGCAGTGCTCAGGGATTTCAGCTAATGTCAGAGATGCACAGACAACTTGACAATGATGGGTTTCCATTTGGGATTTCCAAGGAGTAAAGCTGCAGCTTTTTGAATTCAGCCAGGGAGCTGGTCCTAAGCATTGGGGCAGCACCAAATGCTTGTGACAGCAAGCGATCAAAGCCCTCAGTGCTGAGAGAGCAAAGGCAAGGCTCTCAACACCACAGTAATAAATAGTTTTTGTATTTCCAGATCAAGCCTCATGACTCTGTGCATGAGCTGCACAAAGCGTCAGAAAGCAAACCAGTTTTGCTTGACAAAATACTATGACCATTCAACTCTGATGTAATTAGTACAATGTTATTGTCCCTTAATTAGGTAACTCCAGCAGGGTTTAATCGATGGTACAGAGACCTTCTGAGGCAGAAATGGCAGTTTGGCACCCAACTGTGGCTGGCTTTTCCTGGCTAGATTCCGAACTGCCAAACAACTCCTCTGCATTCTGTTTTTTCTTATTCCAGCCCAAAGTGGTGGGATAGAGATATCTGCAGTATTTGGGCAGGCGCTGTCAGATGGAGAATTTAAAAACCTGGCACAGATATGTCTCACAGTTTAATAATCTGTGCAACTTACATTTTAATTCTGAGAAAGTGTCAGTCATCGGAAATGAAGCAGACATGATACTTCATATGCATTCCTCATGAAAACACAGCATACTTGTTCTTTAAGGGGATTTAAAGTACAGGAAACTTCTGTCTCTAGACGCTCATTTAGTTGCTTTAGTGCCTAATTAGCAACCTAAGAGGAACCTCACCATACCTACTGTAGTGCTCTCCAGCAAACACAAGGCAGAGTTTATTTCCTCTGCAGAAATCTAATTCAAGAGTGTGATATAGGTGACATCATCGTAGGTGGAAGAGTTCTCAGGAGACAACACAATGTTTCTACATCAAGCACACTATCACTGCTATGAGTGATCTCCTCTTCACAGAAAAGTTGACCGTGCCTGTAGACAGCACCCTATTCATCAACTCAGGGAGAAAACGAACCCGAATATGAAAAGCACATGAAAGATTCAACTCAAAAGCAGATTTCTGCTCAGACAGGGATGCAGCTATCATCATAAACAGGTTAGGATGCTTATCACATAGTTTCCACACCCAATAAACCCGAGCTGAACTCTCCCATCAGTCCCACCCAGGCAGGACAGCGTACACACCGGGAGCGGAGACGCGCCGTTTCCAGCCCACGCAGTCCAGGCCTGTCGGAGTGCTCTGCGAAAACGGATGCAGTTTCAGTGGCAGGATGTCAAAGGCAACAGGAGTTGTGATGGATGGACTTATTCCAGGCTGCAACGGGACAGGGAAAACAAAGGCAACAAACATTAAAGTTTAGATGCCCCATAGCACAAAATACAGCATTCATCCCACATCCGACACCTGCCCATGTAAGTAAGCAGTGTGTTAGTGGATGATTATGGCTAGAAACATTAGAAAACAGTGAGAAGGCAAGGAAATCTGCAAGGTGGTAAGAACAGAAGTGGATAAGCAGGTACTCGAGTAATATTTCACATACAACCACTCACATCTCCATTCACAGAAAGTTTCACTCCTTCCTGTGAAGTGCTTCTAGTGGGGGGCAGGGAGGAGAATATCACAACAAAGAGTAATCCTCTCAGCTACAGAACTATTCCTGCAGCTTTGTGACTAACAGGTCCTCTTCTGGTATCTAACACGAAAATAAAGCTTTTCCCTTCAGAGATTTATTGGTACCAGTCCCTATCCTAGAATGTGGATAAGATTCTTCTCTTCACCTGAAAGTACAAGTAAGAATTCTCACACTCTCCTCTACCTGTCTGATTGATTTTATAAAACTTAATGAAACTTTGAAATCTTTGTACCACTGCCAAATCTCATTGAACTTTTGCTGGTTTAAAGGGGAAAACAGGAAAATCTAGAAATACATACACATAGCTCACGGCCTCTAATACAGAATGTAGTAATTAATGCATGCTGCAGGTATGCTTTTATCCCTTTTTCCTTTTCTCTCCTCTCTCTCCCATGGCTCCCACACACAGAGAAAATCAGTGACTGGGAGATCAGCTGCTCAGTAAGCACTGGCCCCATGGGCACTGCCAATTTTTCATCTCTATCACTACTGGCCCTCCCTCTTGCCACTGACCTTCAGTTACTACATACCCATCCTTCAGTGAGCCAGGAACTCGGCATCTTGAGGTCCAGTTATTCTCTCTAGGATCTTTCCCTCTTCCCACCAGCCCACAGTCATGTCCCATCAGCAGAAAGCCTGCTGACCAGCTTCGACGCTGCATCTTCTCCTGTAGATGGCCATTAGCCAAACCCTCCTTCCAAACCTAACCAGCACACAGTGCTCACGCAGCTGAGTGCTGCTGCTCCATGCCCGGTTTGGGTTTTTATTCCTGGACTTAACTTTCCTAAAACAAAGAGAACACCACCGATACTTTAGCACAAATCACCATCTCTTGAGGGATAGCATGAACCCTGCTCAAATTAACCTGAGCAGTGCCTGTTTTTCTAAACAAGTTCAGCAAAGACCCAGTGGGAACACAACTCTTCTGGTGACATTGAAAAATCAAGTTTACTGGGCTACAGCTCTGAAAATGTCAAGGGTAAAGTCTAGGTTATTTACAGAAAAGGTGTTCTGTTTAAGACTAGAAAGCAGAACCTTGGCCTAAGGCTGTTACAACTGTAGGCTTCATTCTTATTAATTCCTGGGACATCAGAGCAAATTTTGGGTACAGGCATCATTTGATTCCTATAGCATGGAAGCCAGGCCTGTACAGCCCTAACTCAGGGGCAGAGGCATTTTCAGCAATGTTAGGAACACGTGGGGAGGGTTTGCATAACCAACAAGGGAGAGGATGAGAAGTGAGGGAGCAGAGGATAGCAAAGATCCTCTCTCCTGTACTTTCTGCCAGAGGTTCCAGAGGTTACTTCTATGCTCTTATGCACAGCAGTCCAGTCCCTGGCAGAGGCTGGGCCTGTGTTGTATATCCACGCCTTGTCAGGTGCACGTCAGGAGACTTTTCTAATTAAATCCCCTCCTCAAAGTGCGTTCATTTCCCTCTGAAAGTCTATCTGAGTTGTCCACAGTGCTCATAATCATGGTACCACACAACAAAACTTAATTTTCTCTTATTGGATGGGGTAAAATCAGATTTCCAGAAATCATATTCAGGGCAATGAGCTAAAGACCTATTTTTCACTGCTTCTCATTTCTCTTTCAAAATAAAAGAGCCTTTTCTGCACGATGCCCCCTCTGGGGATAGCCCCCTGATGGGCCTTTTAGGAATCTCTCTAATTTGGCACTGCACAAACTGTGCTCAAACAAATGCACATTGAAGCCATGTCTGTGCTCCTATTACTGTGCACTCAAGAGGCATCAAGCTTAAGAGCCAGGGTTTAAGTTTTTGTCAAAACAGGAAAGCACTGGATGGCAATAGACAGGCAGTTCAGAACAAAAATAATTCCCAAAACAGAGCTCATTGCCATTACAGCATTCCATATGCCAGTGGTTTGGGGCATTGTCTCTGCTCCAGTTAGGGAACTTCTCCTGCATTAAAAACAAGCAAGAGGACCCCAGGCTACAGCCTGAAACCCACCACCATGTGAAGGGCAAAGCCTATGGACAAGCAGAAGAATACAGATTCATCCACAGCTATGTTTCTCTTCTTCCCCTTGGGGTGGGCAGCATGGGGGGTGCTGTATTTAGACTTGAAGGCCCAAGATCAGAGGCTGCTCAGCTTGTTACTGGCAGCATCTCTTTATAAGGGACAGCTGGGTCAAGCTTTGACTGGGAATTTACACAGGCTGTTCCCATTTAAGGAAGCAGAGCAGCTTACTGGACCTAAGCAAAAACAATCCACAATACATAGAATTGTTTGGAAATGGCATTTTAAATAGGTTTGGTTTTTTGTGTTTTTTCTTTTTTTAGTGTATAGGTAGTTTCATGATTGTTTATCTATTTTCCCCTGGGTCCAATTGCAGCCCTCAGAGTAGCCTTATATTTATTTCCATTATGCTCCTCATTGATCTGAATGATAGAGTGGTATCAGAAATCAGCACTTGAATAATCAAGAATTCCTCTCCACTCTGCCCCATTAAGCTGTTTCCCCAATATTGTAGCATTACATCACCTTTTGGGCTAACCTGATCTTGACTTAACACAATGTGACTTGTCACAACAGAAGCCACACATCCCAAGGCAGCCATGTCAGAAAACATCACACTTCTAATTTCAGCTCTCCAAAGCCCCATACTTTGTTGCAGCCACAAAACCACAACAGACAATGAACATTTCACAGAGCTTCTTTTGTGATAATTTGTTCCTTCTTAAAAGGGATTCAACATCCTTCTAAAACTGTCCTCAAACACTGCAGCTTGTGACAGCGCTCCCAGGACCCTTGGGAGTGTGAATAAACTAACACTATTACAGGACTAGAGCATTGCAAAGACAGAATAAAATAATACAAAGAAGAAACTGTGTGATTACTATTATAAATAAAAAGCACAGGCCAAGAAATTCAGTTATATGGTCATAAAAAAGAATCCCCACAGTCCTCTCAATAAGCCAGCATTTTGCTTTCTTGGCCTGCCCACAAAGATTAAAGTGTCAATAACCTACATAACACAAATGGACAGAAACAGTAAACCCCAAACCTACCTACACACTTCTACCCAGAGAAGAATGAACAAGAAAACTAACTGAGGCCCAAGAGCCCCCAGGCAGGTGCTGTTCAGAGAGGCCTCGGTGGGCACAGGGGCAGCTGCAAATCATCATGCAGCTGATTGCAATTTAGAGGTAAGTTTGCACCAGAAAATAAGGGTGGAAATGCTTAAAGGAGAAGCTGTTTTCTGGCAGCCTCCAAATGTGCAGTCAATCAGCAGAGCAGACAGCATTCAAGCCGTGTAATCTGATGGCTCCAGGGGAAGCTATTGAGGGAAGTGGTCACTCCTCTCCGCAGCGTTAATGGTCTCAGTGCCGGCCCACATGCCCTGCAGCACCGGCTAGATTTCCATCACTACCCATGCTTGCCGAAGAATTGTGAGAAATATTTTTAGTGCATTTCACTGATTTCTGTTAATCCCTGACCCTGTGTAAAACAGGCATTCACTTTCACTAGTCTTCCTCATCCCTGTACAGCACTAAGCTCTCAGAACGTCCACCAAAGTAGAAAAGTAACCCAAGTCATTTATTCTTAAATCTTTTTTATCCTAACATACACAAGTCTCAAGAGAATTACTCATTGTCTCCATCACAGAGGTGGTAGGGAGCTGAGCCAGGGAAGCATCCTCACTGGACTGAGAGTGGGAAACACATCAGAGAATCATATCCGGCACCCATCCACACAGCAGCTAGCAACACTTAGTGCTGAAGAGCCCAGCACATACACAATAGCACAGATTTTTAGTCTCTTTCCTTGAGAAGGGGGGAACAGGGGACAGTTTTTCAGAAGCCCTGTTTCTGGGATTGGCCTGGCTTGCTGTCCCAGGTGTCTGTCAGTCTGATGGGAGCTCTCTCAGGAGGACAGGTTTCCTCTGGGCAAGCCATAATGGGCAGGCCAATGGTTCCCCTTCACCTTTCACAGAACTATCTGTGCACATAAGCTCAAGTATATTCTGAAGTGGTGATAGGACTACTGAGGCCTCATCTCCTCTCCAAAATTGTCATTTTGATGCAACAATGAGAAACAGGCAACCAGGACAACAGAGAGAAAGGGAAACAGACAACAGACCGAAACAGAAACCCCTGAGGAAAGCTTTTATTTGAGTATCTGCTATGTGATTTGAAGCTTGATCAGAAACTTTCTCAATATTATTGTGAGAGGCTTCATAGAGCACCCCGTGATCTCCAGTCCTTTTCCCCCAGAAGTTCTTTTGTATGTATTAAGGCTAATTTTGGCTCTTGGATAGAGATTTGTGAGTCTCCCTGAAGGGAACAGACCTTAGCTCTGGATCCAAAAGTAACAGATGCCATCGGTGTGAGTCACAACAGCCACAAAGTTTTTTCACAAGCAATCATAATGCTGAACTTAAAGTCTCCCTCAGTAGAGAGGAGAATATTAATAGCTAAAAATCCAATGGCAATGTTCTCTTGAGTGTTTCACAGCAGGAATTTGCTTCAGTAGGAATTGTGGAGTTGGCCTCAGATACAAGGGAAGTCTAATTTAGAAGTCTGTTATTAAAGTTATATAGCAACACCACGGGGCACAGAATGAGATTTCATCACTTTAATTTATACTGATTTAAGGAAACTTTGATTTGCTCTTTGCCCTCCCTATCACTCAGATCACAAAGCAACCTGATTCTCTTGCATTCTATTTCCAACATCTCACAGGGCATGAACTGTTCAATTACAGAAACTAAGAAACCCACCACCTTCAGACATCATCACTTAAGGACCAGTTCAGTGTTTCAGCAGTCTCAACAGAATACCAGGCCCACAGAAATGCTCACAGAAGTGGTACCAGACAAAGTGTAAGGACAGGAATATGATGACAGCAGAGAGAAGCAGCCGGAGCAGAGGAAGACAGTGCCATGGAACAAGGAGGTCAGTTTATGGCTTCTTACTTTTGAGGGGTCCTCTGGGAGATGTTGCAATTGAACCCCTCCCTCTGGCTGTGTCTTCTTCTCTAGCTTCCTTTTTTGATCCCTCTCCATCCAAACATCATCGAAGCTGAAGCACTTATAGAGGGGTTTGGGTCTCTTCCTCCTCCTCTCTGGAATCTCCTTGGCCTTGTCATGTGGAGCAAGGGAGGGGAGCCTTTGGGCTTTGCCCTCCAGGGTGGAGACAGGGCGTGGGCAAGGTGGAACCTTGGGGGGCCTCCTTTTGCCATGGGGAACCCATTTCTTATTTGTGCTCTTTTCAGGTGCTGTTTGACATGGCTGTTTTGACTCCTGTTTTACAAACTGCAGGTGAAAACACAGCGTTTGTTGGAAGGAAATTTTGTTTGCTTCAAGTCAGTTTGAACAGAAGATGGCAAAGCTCAGTTATTCAGCCACAGAACGCTCAGAAGAAAAAGCTTAGGAGCACTGCACCCTGAAGCAGCAGCTCTGCCTTCCTTTGAGGGTGCAATATACACTCCTTGTGCACAGGACAGTGCCCTGCTCACCCTCATTTTAAATGGCATATCACAGCAAGATACCACCAGGATTTGGGTCACTCTGTATAATATTATTTACAAAGACAGATGATGTCTCTGAGAATAGAAAAATGACCTCTTGTCTGTTTCTGGTATTCCAATTCTACTTCAGTTATACAGTGTGAAAAGGCTTCATAGATGCCTGCAGGTCTCATATGTTAAGTCCTGTGCTTCCTGATGTGCTCTTTACTCTATCCAATGTATTTGCTTGATGCTGGGCCAAGAGTAAGAAATTGCACAGCTTTGCCCTTCATTCCCACTTCAGTGGTTGCACAAAATTACAGACTTTATACTAGAACTACTTGAAATCAAGTGTGCCCTAAGGCAACCAGCAACTACTGCAGGTAGCATCAGTGTAAGAATCAATAATATTTAAGGGAGGAGATAACAACACGGGAATGAGTGAACTCAGGAGCCTCATGACAAAAAAACACTGTGTCCTGGCAATAGTATCTCACAGTTTCTCACAGATCACTTGAAGAACCCAAATAAAACAGCCTTCAAACCATCACAGGCATTTCCTGTCTATTTTCAACTACCCAACAATTCCAGGTCAATTCTTCTTTGCCCTTGGTAAGACATGCCACAGTATAGAAAGAATAGATTCTGTGAAAAAGATGTTTTGTGCCTAACCTCACCATACTGGAGAGGAGTAAAGAGAAGAACATGTGAATTCCAAACATTTTAGGACAGTTCACTCTCACCTGCTAAGTAACACAATTATTCAAGAAAAATCATGCCATGAACAGATTAATTAAACATGTAGTGAAGGGCCTGGCAGATGGGCAACTGGTAATGGTTGTGTCCTGCTGTTTTCAGCATAAAAATCTTGTCCTGGATGAAACCTGGAGAATGTCATCCCTTGGCAGGTAATGAGAGAGGGCTGGTGTGTGCTCCACCAGGCTCAGATGAGTTCCTTGCCTGAGTGTAGCCACAGGTGTCCGGGGCGAGCTGATCAGCGCAGCTTGGCAAAGCACTACCACAGGTAATGCTGACACAACTGGAAAAATACCCAGCTGGGGCTGGGAAATAAATACAAATCCCCATCTGGAGAGCATATCTCAAGAGCTTCACTATTACAGGTATGTTTTGCACTAATGTCTTTGCTCATGTGGAACAGAAAAGGACTTTTCCTCAAATTCACCAATAAACTGAATTTTATCACCTCTTTAGGAAGCAGCATACATAAGGAAGGCTATCATCAGCATATAGATGATAATTATTTTGGAAAGATTTAACACTGCAAATATGCTTTGCCCACTGTCTGTTGTATTTTCAGAGATTCCTGAAAATAGAGATTCATTTAAAAAATTCAGGGTGCAACTCTACTTCATCTCTCTTCATGAAAATAGAAATAAATAAAGCCCTATCTATTTTAATAGATTAGATGTTGTGTTTTGAAAGCTGGGACGTTTGCATTAATTTCTAGGCTCCAGCTGCATGTGTCCAATTTCAGATATCATATTCTGCAGCCTCCAGAAGAATCAGGAAAATTAAACTGTTTTTATATGTCTTAGATGCCATTTAAATTTTTTATGGTTTTCTTTGAATAATTTAATCTAGCAATCAATTTAAGTAATTATTTATTTGCTCCTAATGGTTACATTATAGCATGTGGGTTTGTCTTTTCAAGGCTTTTCACATGCCTCATCTCTACACACTTTTCTAGATGTTCTTTTGAGCTGTAATTTACAGGTCAATGATTTTATTCATCCTCTGAGAGGCTTCATCTGTTGACAGTGTGTATAGTCCATGTCTCTTGCTTTTTCCTAGGCTGCACTCTCTTGTTTGGAATGCAGTGTCCAGTATTGAGCTTGTAGGTTAAGCTGGTGCCCATGAAACAAAAGGTTTTCAAGTAAAGCTAAGCACAGAAGGGAATAAAGCTAATTCTCTTCCCCTTTTCTCTCCTGGAATTCTGATACTACAACCCTCACTTCTCAAACTGCCACCCAAACACTTCTTTGGATTCCAGGCAGCTTTAGAGAAAAACCCCAAGCCAATCAACCAAAACATTTTCATTTGGGAATATGTGAAGAGAGGTTGAGAGCCGTGTTTATTCAAGCTGATAAGAGGGCTCTAAAGGCAGTATAAGAGCAGTCACCAACAATTTTGTATTTATATGCATGATGAATCCAAGCTCTTCTCAGGAGTGCCAGACAAGGCCACAAGAGAGTGGCCAGAAACTGCAGCTTGGAAAGTTCTTGTTAAGCATTAGGAAAAAAAATTTTCTCAAGGAATATGTTTCCCAGAGAGGCAGTGAAACCTTCAGCAGTGGAGGCTTTCAAGACTTGGCCAGATAAAGCCATGTTTCCACCTATCTCTGTTTGTTTCTATACAAAAAATAGGGAGCTTCTGTAAAAAAAATGGGAAAAGGGTAGGATAAGACCATCTTGAAAGGGTATCTAAGAGAGAGAATGAGATGTGAGAGGCAAAAGGCAACAGCAGCAAAAACTGTGAGGCTGATTTGAGTTAAATACAAGCAGCCCTCAGTTGTTGTGAATTGATCAAGCAGTTCCAGATTAATGAGCCCTCTGAAAATTGTCTGCTTGGGGTATGCAAAAGTTCAGGCACCCTCTCAAGCGCCAATTCTGACAATCTGCTCAAAAAAATATTCTCCCATTTCTTAATGTTCTTATTATTGCTCATCAGCAATAATACAGAAAAAGTCTCATGGCCAAGGCATGTTCTGGGCTCTCTGTTACAGCTCAGTGCTGGTCCCTGGGAGGGGTTGTGCTCAGCCACCAAAAGAGACTCCTGAACTCCCAGCCCCTTACAACTTTGGAAATCCTCTCTGGGATTAGAAGCCTGTTGATGGAGGAAGTCTTTGCTTTTAAAGGTCTCAGCCAAACACAAAGTCCCTACTGAAGATCCAATCTGTTCCGTGAGATCCTGCCTGTGCCAAGGATTTAATATGTTACCTGGATTAGGACAAAATAATACAACATGAAAAGGAGACCCTGAGTCTGCAGTTTGGGTTTTTTTTCTGTCTGTTCTAGAAAAGGCAGAAAATGACTTCTAGAAGCAATCAAAAGCTATTTATGGTGACTGCAAAAGACACATGGTACTTCAAAAAACAGCTACTCATTGTCTAAAGAAAGTGATTTTACTTCTTTAAAAGTGACTTCTAGCCATAGGAATTGGTTTCTTTGTTGCCTTTCACCATGAGAAACTTATTTACTTTAAACCAGTTACAAGGCTCAATTCTGCCTTAAGAGGGGTAAAACCCAGCTTAAAAGTGGAGATGAACACAGGGTGATGTTTGTACAATTTTTAATGGTGTTGTGATTGCTCCATTCCTTTGGGGTATTGTAGAAAATCCTCCCTTTAAGAGCACATCAATTCATATAATCTTGAACAGAAACACAAAGAATGAATAGTGCTACCTATGTTAGACTAAGAGAAATATTTATGCACTCATCTAACCAATGAGTCATTGGGCCATTGAAGAGTTTCACTGGAATTCCTAAACCACAGTAAAGCAAAGGACTGCAAACCAAACCCACCCTCGGATCGCTCCCTGACACCAACTCACCTCATCTCGGAGCATGTCACTAATGGAAGAAGCTGTGTTTAAGCTGATCTGGGATTGACTGCTTATGCCACTGTCATCCCTCTGGAAGTCATCCAACAAGTGTAAGAGACTTCCTCTGGGTTTCAGTGTCTTTGGTCTCTCAGGAGCCTCCAGGTTGCTCTCCACTCCAGAGCTGCTCCCAAAAAAGATCATGGAAGTGGCACACACTCGCCCAGGATAACGGAAGTTCTTGTGTTGAGAAGTGGATCGTGAACTCTGAGGTTTGGGACTCATGGGCCTACAAGGCATGTCTTTACCATCAGAATTTGAGAGCTGGGGACATGAGGGACTTGATTGGCTAAATGCCAACTGCAAGTCAGTGGGGCTAAATGGAGATTTCATCCAGTATTCCTCTAGAGAAGTATTTAAACTGTTGCTCAGAACCTCCTGTTGTTCATCACAGTCTGAACTCTGGGAGTACCTGGTACCCAAGTCATGGGACTGTACTCGTCTTCTCCACGTTCGTGCAGGTGAAGAGACATCAACAGGCTCCACAGAGCTGTCAAAATAGTTGGAGTCTGCTGAGGAGCCATGATCTGTTTCTGTTTTGAAAAAAGTGTGTCCATTGGAACCGTGCAGTTGCTCTACTGGTGTTAACACGTGTCCACCGGTTCCATGAAGGCTCTCCTGTGTGGATGATAGGCTTACTAACGCAGGCCTTTTTAGTCCATCTGCCTCCTTGCTTTTTAGAAAAGCTTTCCAGGCGCTCTGGCGAAGTTTGGCTTTCTCCTTTTCATTTTTCACTGATGCTTTTGAGCTTTGCTCAGTGCTTTCCTTTTCTGGACATTTGGACTCAAATAAGCTTGAGAGGGATTTGTGTGCCAAGGCCAACCTTGTCCTGAACTTCTTACCCTCAGGGGTTTTGTTTCTTTTGTGTTCATTTTCAGGGAATGATTTTCTAATCCCTGAATGCTCCACAGGTTCACTGTCATTGTTTTCAGATGAACCTGAAACTTGTCGATCTGCATCTTCCATCAGAATCCGACCAGAGCCAGAGGCCTTCCTCAGGCTCAGTCTGTTGAATAATCCTGCAGGTCTCTCATAAAATAAATCATCATCATCGGAGTACTCAGAGGTGTAACTTTCCTTCCTGTGGAAGAGTAAACCAGATGAACAACTTTTGAAAGACAGTAAACTTGCAGTGTCTTCATCATCTTTCCCAATATCCAGCTCTTCTGTCTTTGCCTTGCTGCCAAAGATACTGCTGCTCCCTTCATTTTCCCATGAGGCAGGTTTAGTTTTTCTGAAGGGTGTCATTTTTGAGAATACTAAAAACTTGGAAGCTTTCCCGCTATTCTCATTCTTTATTGGTTTTTGTACAGTTTTATGAAGACTGCTGTCACTTCCCAGGATGTGGGATGAGTTCTCATCCAGTTCCTCACTGTTAGTGCTGCAGGTACTTACATTATCCAGGCCCAGCATGAAGGTGCTGTGGGTCTCCCGGTTCAGAGACTCATCAAAGACATCAGCTGCATCCAGACTGAGTGCACTGTCTTTGCTGGGGCTGGAGGTGTCTTCTGCAGGAGAGCCCTCCTTTCTTTCCCAAGGAGAGGGTTCTACACAAATACCTGTTTCTTCATTTGAGCCATTACAGCTTTCCTTTCCTTGCCTGCCTACTGCTTGTTCAGAGACAATGCTGGGCCCCTGAAGGCTGACACCAGCACCAAGTCCCTGATACAAACTGCTTACACTGCTGCTGGTTTTCAGTGCACTGGTAATATTTAAACCTTTCTCTGTGCTTCCATATGCTTTGTAACCCTCTTCCTTAGACACCAGGTAATGGCTTGTTCCAGGGTTTCTAAAGCCTGACTTTCCTAACTGCCCAGTCTTGAATTCAAAACCTCTCTTTGTTTTGCAGGGCTCTTCCTCAGAGGCCATCACACCACTTCTACCCTGTGATTTTACGCTACTGAGCCCTTCAAAGGTCCAGAACCTGACAGCAGCACCATCTCTCTGACACACACTGCCCACACCTCTGCTGGTTTCCAATGTCACTGCACCAGCCACCAGTGCCCCTGTTCTGCAGGGCCCTCCCTCAGAGACCCTCACACTGCTTCCACTGGGGCATTTTACAAGGGATTTTTCACATGGACCTCTCTGACTTTCTGCAATAATTGTATGACTGCCTAGTGGTAAAGCAACATTCCTAAATTCCGCTGTTGCACTTGCTACTGCAGAATTACTACAGGTGAACCCTAAGGATGAAACTGCTTCTGTTTTCTCTCTTTCCTCTTCTGAAATTTCTGGTTTTACTTCAGCTGTGCTCCTAGCAGAGAGTACCTCTGCACTGCCAGGAATGGGGTGCATGGCCAGAATTTGTTCTTCACAGTTACAGCTTTCACTCAGAACTCTCTCTGGCTCATCATGAGCTTTACTGACAGTATGAGGAGACAGCAAATCCTTGGTCACTACGTTTCCCAGTGTTTCAGCTGCCACCTCAGTAGGAATGTTATCATTCAGTGTTTTGGACTGTAATCCTTTCTCCTCTACAGAGACTATAATTAAGGCAGGCGTTAATTCTGGAATAGTCATTAAATCCCTTCCCTGCCTTATATAATCTGATCTGGGAGTCCTTTCAACAGCAAAGACACTCTCTTCATCCTTTCCTTTATGAGTAGGATGTTCATTTGTTCCTAGCTCCAAGTGGCTCCTTAAGGCATCAGTTTTGCAACTTGTATTTTGCTGCACTGACCCTCTGTGCTCTGCTCCTCTGTCACTGTCATCTGGTTGTGTTGCAGTTTCCAGGACTTTCCAACCAAAGCCAAGGTTAGAAGAATCATCTGCCCATCTTTCTCCTGCGACAATCTCTGAATCTGACAGCTCAGATTCAAGGCCATTCTCCTTCAAATGTTTGTGCTGTACTCCACTATTGGAAACACAGTTTTCAGAACAATCACAGTCTCTGCTTTCCACAACAGCAGGAACCCCTGCATGAGAAGCTTCAGGGTTCTCAGTGTCATCAGTGTCCCATTCAACATTAATATCACAGGGGAATCTACTTGCTTCCAGATCTTCAGCTTTGTACTCGTTGTTTCGCAGAAGCTCCTCAGTGTTTATAATCACTGGATCCCAATGCAGAGAAGAGGATGTCTCCTTTTGGTTTGGATTGCCCTCACAAGCATCACTCCATGTTAAGCAATCAGCACAAGTACCAGCTGGCTCTGGGCTAAGGCCACATGTTTCTGATTGGGAGTGCAAATAATAATCAATGCACTGGGGAGAGGTTGCAGGTTGAGAAACCTGCCACTCCTTTGTGTCTGTGTCAGTATCAAGAAGAGATCTTTTTATGCCAAATTGGCCCTCTACTTCTATAGCCTTTTCAGGACTTACAGTTACCCTTCCTAAGTTTTTCCAAGTGTATTCAAAATCCAGCTCTTGAAGAGGTATTCTGGAACATGACCATCTAAACCTGTCAGTTGGGTGAATACAGCTCACCAGACATTCTGTCTCACTTTGAGCGCTGATATTTTCAGGTACACTGTGCCATGTTTTACTTTCCGTAATCTCTGACCTTGTGTGTGGCAGCTGAGATTTTGGGTTGAAACAACTCTGGTAGAAGGATGAATCTGATGTCAACATGGTCTCTGTAGTTCCACATTTTATCCTTTTACCTGTAGTGTCCTCACTGTCAGCTGAATTCCTCCTGCTGCATTTTATACTGGACATAGATTTTAATTCACACTTACAGTCAGATGTCTCAGTGTCACCTCTACAGTTAGGTCCATTTGTTTCGAAATGAAGATTAGGCAAACTACAGCTTACTGCTGCATCTGACCAGAAGGAAAACTGCTGTACCCCAGGAAAAATCAAACAACTTTCTGAGTTTGCTTTGAAACAAGCAATGCCAAATACTGCAGGATGTTCCTTCAGTCTTGCAACATCGTTTTCTGTAAGTACTGAGTTGGTACAGGACTGCACTTCACTGCTTTCTAACTCTGCCTTACTCTGCAGTGCTGTTACTGACTTTCTCTTTGTCTGTGATAAAACACCCTCTTCATAGACTTGCCTCTCTGTGATGGAAATATCACCAGATAACGTTAGTTCTTCATCACCCAATTCTTCACCCTCTAACTCTGCAAACTGTATGCAAAGTTCAGTTTTGCTTGGTGCTTCTTTTATCTCAGAGGACAATTCTAGCTGTACATGCTGGGTGAACTCTGGTTGCCTGGAGCACTTCAGTTCCTGGAAGGTTTCTGCCTTTTCTTTGGGAAGATTACAGCACAGGGGATTTTTTTCAGTAAACAGGCAGTTTGAATCAGAGCAAGCATTCCCAGTTATGTCACTGGAAAGGGATTCTGTGTCTGATGCACTCTCATAAGGCTCAGTTTTTACGTCTGACAAAGATCCACTCTGATGGGACACGGTTTCAAAATAATCTTCATCTGTTTCTTGGCTGGACCCACGTACCTCCAGCTCGGTTGTGCTTGGAGTAGAAGAACTCAGATCGTCTTCAAACTCTCCTTCACTGATGTAGTTTTCAACTGGCTGTGGGGTCTGTGAATAAACAAAAAAAGAATGATTTAGCAATGATATCCCACAGCAGCAGGGGAACATGAATTATTATTAGAAAAGGGACTTCAGAACACAATTAATTCAATACACACTGATGTCTGTGCAAGTTATACTCTATGTCTTACTTCTTCATGGTCCTGAGGTCTTTCTATTTCTTGCTCTTTTTTTATGTCTTTTCATAAACCTTTTTTTAATTTTCATATGTAACTATGCAGAGGCCAAAATTTTACTTTTGGCCATATCTTTCATAGTTCATTACCAAAACACCTTTCACATTCAGATACATCAAGTGGAAATCATCCCTTGCCAGTAGATCTAGAAACTCCAAAATGCACATCTTCAAATCTGAGGAGGAGGTTTATGTGAAAAACCTGGGAAGTAATTTTTAGTGTCTGCATTACAGAAATGTGGCATAAATATACGCAGAATAACTGTGCTTGAGTAATCAGCTATTACCCACATCAAAACTTGAACCAAAGGTGGAAAAGGTCTTAAATCTCATTTTCCAGAAGGCTCATACCAGGAGCACCACATAGATCAGTTATCAGAGCACATCCAAATCACTGGATCTGAGCAGAAGGATTCAAACCACACTGTCAGCATTAGGAAATGTTTTTGTTACAGACAGCTAACCCTGGGAGAGCCTCAGTCTTCTTTTCTTCAGAAGAACTCTGGATATTTCTCAACTTTGAAGGAGAAAATGAAGTCACAGCAAAGTGACTTCAAAGTTTCCTGAGGTAAAAATAGTACTTGCTGTCTGTCAGCTCAGCTGTTGTCAGAAGTTCTACAAATGTATCCAACTGAGATATTTGGCTGGTTTCAGCTTCAGTCCATTTGTATCTAGAATGAGATGCCACATAAATATAAATGGCAGCCTTTAACCCTAATACTGGATGCCTCTTCACCCAGGTTTTGGTGACCGTCATCACAAGAATGATTGGCATATTTTAAAATCTGAAAGTTGAGATAATAAACAGTGGAAAACTTTTCTAAAGAAAAAAAAAAACCAAAACAAAACAAAAAAGAGGCAAAGCAAACAAAAAACCAAAATACACCACAAAAGAATGGCATCCATCAAACTAGAACACAAGATCCTTTAGCCTGAGCTGCAGATCACATTCACCAGGGTGCTTTGTCACAGAGGAATTGTGAGTCCTCATACTAGAAGACAAATTACAAATCACACCAAAGGACATGTCACAGAGTTTCTGATTTTAAACACCAAAACATAGTAAATTGGAAAAAGAAAGAGACAAGAGTTATTTCCAGATGATTTCTCAATAAGAATACTGGTATTTTCTCTTGGCAGAAGAAGGAAAACACAAATTGAATGGAGGAGGCAAGGGGGAGAATTCAGTACTTCAAAACAAGTCCAAAAATCGCTTCTGAACCTGATCAAATGGCACTGCAGCACGAGTGCATAACCAGCAGAGCGATGTGTCCTTTCCTTTTCAGTGGCACATGGAATTGAGCTCCTCCAGTCGTGGCAAATCCCGGTGTCCCCAGGACAGGAGTGGCCAGCAGTGAGCAGCACAGAGCAGCATTTCACAGCTGAAATGTGGGAGCAGTTGGCTCACACAGCAGCGAGTGCAGCAGCAGCTGCTCAGCAGCACCAGCTCTGCCCCCTCAACACTGCTCTGAACACAAACTTGCAGATGGCAAGAAACTAAGACAAAAACTATTCAGGCAAGCAGAAGCAAAGTAATGAAGAGCCCCAACTGTCCTCAAGGATAATTATGAATTAAATAGCAAAAAGAAAAAAAAAAAAGGGCAAAAATCTCTTATGCTCTGTTTATAGTTCCAAACATAGCTATGTCAGGATATTCATGCTGTGACCCCTCCCAAATTCATTATTTTTAATGGGTATTAGACAAAATTATGCATTTAAAGCAGAAACAGAGGCCCCAGAATTGCTTCCACAATTTGTGGGAAATAAGGAAAAACTCCTAGGTATGAAGGGCACCAATTAATGCCAACCACCAGTCTTGCACTCCCCTGAGTGCTTTTCTCTTGCATCTTTCTTACCATCTCTGCCAAGAAGATAGGATGAAATTGAAGTTACTGATCTGTCTTGCTGTTATTACATGTAGCCAGATATAATCATGTCAAACTAAAGTCACCGGAAAAATAAACCTTGTGATTTTGATGTATGTAGATCTATATCTCCATAAAATAAGATACCTCCTGTCCAGGCTGCCCTCATAGTTGCCCTCATATGTGACATTTGCTCCCATGGGCTAAGTCACTCTCAGCTTCTGAACATTTCTCATTTGGTGGGAAGGTCAGGTATCATTTTTTTCTCTAGATCAGATTTGATATTTGAATAATTTTCTCGTACAATATTATATTGCACAATAGTCAGTTTCTCAGATATTGTGTCTCCTTAATTTTCTCTGCCTAACACTTGGCAGGAGAGATTAAACAGACAATTGTGTTACTTCAACTAGACTTTCAGTGAAGGATTTTATCCTTAATTTTCACAACCACAGAAAGAATCTGACCACTTAGATGGTTTTTGCTTTTACTTTGCATACAAGTTACCCAAGCAAGTCTGACTTGCTTTCCCACTAGCTTGGACCTGACCCTAGTTATCACCTCGTTTCCAGCTCAAGGAACATCAGAACAGTTTTTCCCTGAAGTCAAGACAACGTGAAAGCATTTTCAGTTGATATTTCAAAGGATCAAGACAATTGTTTTCTCCACAGGTGATGGCAACAACTCTTGAGTCGCTATCAATATACATTTCATAAATCTCCATTCACACTTTGCTTGACGGAAAGGCACAGCCCATAGTCTTTGATTTGCAATGGGACGAGACTGAAATGCAGTTCCCATTAACAGGTGAGAACAGGCCAGCTGTCCTCTGTGCTCAGTGCTTGCGCATCAGGGAAAGGAAATGTGCAATTCCCAGGGCAGGCATGAGGGAATCATTTACAGGAGGTCTCATCCTGCAGGGTGCTGTGTGCTCTGAACTCTCTGCCACTTAAAAAGCAAGGAAGGAAAGAAAGGTAAAACTAGTGAATGAAAGTGTCCCCTTCACTGCAATATAAGATTGCTAATACAGCTGCTTCAGGTTTCAGCTGTAATTTTGTCTAGGTTCACTTGTATTGGTTTAACTTGTGTCCTGTATGTTTGAAAAATAAGCTGAATGGAATTACTGAAATGACTGAGTCTCTGAAACTCTCCCTTGGCTTCCCAGAGATCCTGACTCAGTATCAAATTCTTAACTTTTCATGATAGCTAAATGGTTAATATTCTAACATGGTAGCATGAAACTCATCCAGGCTCAGTGTAATGAGAGCTGTGAAAAGCTGAGATTTTTCTACAGCCATGGAGGGACTTAGGTGGCCTTGGGGTTTGAAAAATGGAACTGTTATTGTCATTATAGATATCCTGAGCTGAGGGCACAGAGGAAAAAAACAAAGGTATGTTCAGTACCAGGACAGAAACAGCATTTGAAATACCCAGCTTCTCCTTTTCGTGACTTTGGTACACCTCTGTTCTGAAAGGGACAGTCTTGGAGAGAGAGGGAGGAGTCTGGCCTAAGGGCCTTGGTCTCTCCAGCCGGGCTGGCAAAGGTTGCCCAAGATAATGTTACTTCTAGGATGTTACTTGGATGTTTGCCAGCTTGGAAATGCCTCAAAACATCTAAAATCACCAAGTCTTTCAAGAAGAACAGTCACAGAAATAGCTTTTCATGAACTAAATTATGTTCTTGGATTTAAAGCAAGCATGGCACAAAAAGTGTCCCCTTCACACAAGGTTTTGAAGAGGTCAGAAGTGGTTCCTGGCAATGATGGAGCACAGCTGCCATCCCAAGGAACCAGTCACACCTCCTCAGTCACCACCGAGCTACAGCAAAAAAGCTCTTTACATGTATTTGGGGAAGAGATACAGACCCAGAATTAATGGTCTCAATTTACCTACACTTTTCCACACTTAAGTAAATGCAAAGCCTGTCTAGAAACCTTTAAAGCAAATTGGATGCCATTCAGGGGCTAGATTACACATGGCATAAAGAGACACAGGCCCACCTCAGGGGAACTTTGTGTGGCAAATTAATTTGCAGTTAAAGATTTTTTCTATGAAGAGAAAACAAAATTCTTTGGGAGAGCCCTCCCACATGCCCAGAGTTGTGTTTTTCAGAGTTCACATAAAACAGAAGCACAGAGATTGAGAAAAGCTCTTAAATTAACAATGACACAACCACCCCTCAAAAAGCTGCCTCTGGGAAAGGACTCCAGACACGAGGTGACAGTGCAGGGTACAGGGCAGTAGCTGCAACCCTCCCCAAATCCCTCTGCACTGATCAACTGTGGCTGGAAAAATGGCCCAGCAAAGATTCAAATTAGCAACTATACAGAAAACATCACATCAAATAGCCACATAAGGTCCCTGAGGCTTCAAATTATCTTCCTGATCAAATCCAGATACCCAAGCTCTTTTGTTAAATTGCCTTCATTTACTACTGTCTTGTAAAAACAAACCTTATTCTTTTAATGAGGAAGAAGTAGATTGAAATACATTAACTTCAGACAGAACTTCTGTTTCTTAGTCAGCAGAAAACCACTTTTTTCTGAATTGCCTGTCATTTTGGTGGATATTACAGGTGCTACAGATGTTTATAAAGAGCAAACCAGAAGGAAGAAGAGCAGATGCAGCAGTGTGCCTTGATGAGGACTGCTGAGCAGGGATGCTGCTGTCAGCAGAGGTTCTGAACCCTCAGAGTGATTCTGCTCTGTGCATAAATGGCAATTCAACAGGCCCTCTGAAAGGCACTAGAAATGAAACCCTCTGCAGGTACTGGGGAAAGTGCTCTATAACCACTGAATGATGACATTTGCCTTGCAAAACATATTCAGTTTTTCATGCAGGACACAAACATTTGCATTTTAACTGTACAAGAGGAAACAAAATTCACAGATGGATGAGAAAAGCAACTTCCCAGGAGGTTCTTGCTCCAGTGCAGATGTGTATAGGCATCCAAAAGTAATTTTGGCTCTAAGCAGTTTGGTGACAGAGGTGTTTTGTTAAACATCTATACACAGCAATAGCACCATTTGCAGGGCTCTCAATCTAAAGTGGCAACATTTTTATATACAGAAACATTTATAGATGAAGTCACTAAAGCAAGTCCCTTTCCCACAAAAATGCATTTTTTTATTGTTCCTGACAGGTGCAGTCACTTTTCACTAAAAAGTCTCTCAAAGCCAGTAGTGTTGATTTGTGAGAACTTGCACCATGCTAATGACTGCTGGCATGAGGAAACTCCACATGGACATTTCCTGCATGTCCTGCTCTAGGTGTATTTAGTGCCTTCACTGGAAAGCCTCCAAATGGTTAAGTTAGTCCAAAATGAGCAGGACAAGAGAGCAAGGCTCAGGCAGCTACCATCACTCGAGGTGCTGGTGCCAGATGAGAAGGCAGGAGGGAGGAGCTGGAACCAATGGCAAAACAAGGCACAGAATCAGTGAAATATCTGAACATCATAACAGCACCATAACTCCCAAAACTTCAGTGTGTTCCCCCCACCCACCACCAGCCTGAGTGCTCTGTTTCTGCCCGGAGCCCTGATTAACCTGGCCCCAGAGGTCACCTGGGCCTCCCCCATGGTGTTCTCATAGGCAGTACAGGACTGCAAGAGCAGACAGATACCACAGACAGTGGCTCTGCTGCGCTCCACAGCTTCTCCAACTCCGTTCAACAAGCCCATTCCAGCACAAAACCACTTTCATAGCCCAAAGCCAAAGCCGGCATCTCCCCTCTGACACTGACACTCCTGCTGCCACACAGAGCTCAGCAGAAATGATGGCAGGGTGTGAGAGATCCCAGAGTGTGGGATCTGGGAGCCATCTAGAGGTGCAGCGGCGCCTGGCCAGAGCACTCTGCGCAGACGGACACACTGCCCCTAAGAAACACAGGCTGCATTCCAGAGCCTCATCATCAAATCCCTCCTCCTTAGTTCCAGCCCGGTGACGCTGCCCAGCAGGTGAAGAGGTGAGGCAGTGAGGAAGCATAAAGGTTTCCTGTGTAAAGCAGATGGTAATTGTGCCAGAAAGCAGAAGATAAGTGTATAAAATGATTGCACAACACTGAAGAGTTCATGGCTGTGTCTTGCATCTGTGGTTTATTTCTTCCATTAAGTTTTAGGAGCTGCAGTTTGCATCAGAAATACTTTTTTTTTCATCAGTGCAGCAATATAAGATATAATTATTATGAAAATATTTCTAGGTTTATTATCACAAACTGACAGCTGATCTGTACCAAATGAAATCCTACACTTCAGCCAAGGCACTATGTAGGTTCACTCTTGAAATGTGAAGTTTAGACTGCACCAATAATTGATATTGTTACTGTTTTGAAATATAAAAAGTTCATTTTTGGTCAATGTGGTAATATAATATGTCAAATCAAATTTGGAACACAAACAGCTAAAATTCAGACTCCAGCAGCTTCCCTGCTCTTGGACACAATCTGCAACCATTGCACGGCAACACTCCCTCTGCTGGCAAATCTCAAGGGAAGATATTGCTTATTGCCTCTGTGCTTCTGCCTTCAATGCATGGAAAGCTTATATCGTTAGATGGCTGCTTGTCTTTTCATGAAAACTGGGATATTTTGCTTGCCTTTTAAAACCAGGTCAACATTCCTCCTCCCTCATGCCCCTTCTCTATTTTATTTTAATAGGGAAATGCTCAGTACTGTCCCAGCAAAAGAGAATCAAAAGTTCATGTAGAAGATAGAGCATAAAGATATGAGCAGATAACATGGCTGCTCCCATGAATTGGGGGACTAAGCCTCGGTGTAAACACTTTTTGTTCTAAAAAGGAAATCTAACACACCTGGCCACAGGGAAGGTGCTGCCTCACAGTCATGGAGCAAATTTGTATCTATCTCTGTGTGAATTTTACCATTAACCTTTCTGCAAGGCAGCTGCTCTTACAAGAGGCTGAAGCTGTCTGGCAGAAGCACCACTCAGCTGTGCACAGACCAAAAGTCCTACCCAGGAACTGTGTGAATCCTCCCCCAAAGACAGAGCCCATGCTCAGCTCTTGTGCTCTGCAGCTCAGGAGCTTCGAGTACTGACATCCATCAAGCAGTGGATGACTGTATTCTCTTTAAAAGGCCATTCTGGCCTGCTACTCTGCACTAGATGAACACAGCTAACACCATGGTTAGCTTCCCTTCAGGGTGTTAAAAGGCTTGATCCCTCAGCCGAGTGGGAACCCTAAGGATTCCTGGTGAAAGAAATTGAGACTTCTGCTCTACAAGTCCAGGCAGCAAGTGCTGTGATTGGTGTGTCCTTCCACTGTAACTGGGCTGCAACTACATTTTTGTGACCACACTTCAGAACAGATATAGTTACCTTTTTCAAACTCAATTCTTTCTTTTTTTTTCAGAGTGTTGTTGAGAAATTATAAAAGGAATACTGACTTGAAGGAGTACAAAGACAGGAAATATTTTAAAAACAGGGCAAACACCTCTAAAGAAAAAAGCTTAAAAAAAGAGAAGAAAAGATTCCACTTAAAGACAAAGAGTGGTTCAAGAAATCTCAAGTGTGTATGTGCATCTAGATGTAGCCACAAGACATCCACTGATATTCCCTCAGTTATCATCAGTTCAGTGTTCAATAATGGGACTGCAGTGAAATTGGAAGCTGAAGGTCATGAGAGATACAGCTTGTTTATCTTATAACCACTCTAACCATTCAGTCCACTTTTAAAACCAGTCTATCTTTGTTTAGTCAGGATTTCAATCTGCAGAATTATAGTTCAGAGTGTTAATTAAAAGACGGCTCAGCAGGAAAGGGCCTATGTGAAGCCCAGGAAATGCAAGGCAGTGAGTGATACCAAATAGTGCCTTTCTTGACTTCCTCCTTCCATCACTGGAAACATCACCACAAATTGCACAACACACTCAGCCACTGCAGCTCCCTCTTCATGATGTTGTTTGCATTTGAACTAATGTTTCTGTGGTCATGCTGGTCCTTTTTCTCAGCCCTGCTGCAATATGGTTACGCCAAACCCCCTTCCTCTGGCACATCCTGCTGAGTTCCTAGATGCTGCAAGGCCCATAACCCAATAGTGCTGGATAAACATGGTGAGAGTGTCTGCCCCATGGTGTTTAATTATGTAGGAGAGAGGGAGGGAAACGGGGAGAGGGAGGAAGTAATATGTTCATTAGGTGGTCTGGGGTAAATGACTCGCTCTAGTCATACCAGAGCACCTGCAGCAGAGCCAGACATTCAACCACCTCAGTCCCTGCTCATTAATTTTATCTTTTAATTTCTCTGTTGGGTCTAATAACTCTCTGAAGGTTTGAGATATCCCCACACAGATTATCATGTAAACAGAGGAGAAAACCTCAAGGAGAGTGAGGAAAGAGATGTGACTAAAAGTTGTGTATATGCATCAGCTGGAGCTTCTCTGGATTGCCAGCACAGAAATGCCCCTAAGACAATTATAAGCTCTTTCCTATGGCATTTTAAGGAGGCATGATGTCAAAGTGGAGGCAGCAGAGAGATGGGCATCAACAGGAAAAATTAAGAAGGAAGGAAGAACAAATAGGGAGGAAAAGTATAGCACCAGATTTTGCATTGCTGAGGTGATTTTAGTGGGGCTCCAAGTGACACTCAGTGAAACATGCACCCCTATCATGAGCTATTAACAACAGCAGCATTATTTTTTCATATGTCTCAGTCTAAGACATATTCCATTACTGCAGGTACTTGATAGCTTTAAGCAAGAGATTTGCTAACAAAGTCAGCCTGAGTTTTGATAGTCAGAAAAGTCTTCTTCCTCCTTTTGCTGTCATGTGCTTCATCTTCAGGTTGGCTCCTGGTCTGTGTCTTTCTATGTGCATAAAACACAGGAGGCTTCCCCTCCTCAGCCACCCCTACTGACCTTCAGTGGTTGTTTCATACCCTTGCATTTGGGCTCTGGACTCTTGCAAGTGTTGCACAAACAGAAATTCACAGGACAGGCTCTACAGCCAAAGGCAGCTCCTAAAAACTGACAACAGGAGATCTGGAGCCAGCAGAAGAATAAGGAACATGGGAAGAAGGATGATTTTCAGACATGAGACAAGGACAGGCTAGGTCCTGCTCACGAGTTCAGGAAGTGAATTGAATCCAGCACATCCTCATATCTTATTTGAGTTTAGCCTAGCTGGGAGACACGAGATATTCCAGTGCCAAAGTCTGCTCACTCCCTTTCTCCCCTCTCCAGAGCTGTAGAGAAATCTTCTCAATGAGCTTTCAAAGCAGAAGAGATCAGAGAACATGCCAGCTTATATAAAAGAACAACTTTCAAGGAAAACTTAGCTAGCAACGCTGTTGCAGAGCATGGATTCAGCTGCCTGAAGCTGTGCCATTTGCACAACCTTTTTTGCCCATTGTTTTCACACATAACAGGAAGCCAAAGGGCTGTTTACAGGGATTTTAAACAGGCACAAGAATGGCATCAGCACCAGGCCTGATCAGTAGCTGATGTTTGTGGGGTCAGGGTGCACTGCTCCCATGCAGGCTCAAGTCCTTTCTATGCCCACGTGGCACACTGCAGGGCACAGCAAGCCTTTCATGCCAGAGTGGCAGCCACACACTGAGGCTGAAGTGTGCTGCACACTCTGCTTGTGGGACCAGGCCCTCAGCTGCTGGGCCTAGGGAGTGGCTCTCGTGCCTTTTTCTGATGGAGCTGCTCAGTATCCAGCTTAATGTCTTACTTCTCCTTTGATCTTGGATACCTGATTTCACCTCTGCTTCTTCTCTGTGCAACAATGGCAACACCTCCAGACCTCTGAGCTGCACTGTAATACCAGATTAAGTGACGAGGCAAGGGGGAATGAAATCTCCTGACTCATGAGATGAACTGAGGTCACATAAGCCCAGCCTTATTTTTCAAAATCCACAAGAGTTGTATGAATCTGTGACTAAAATGCCCCTTTCTCTCTCCAAGATCCTGCCTTTTCTCAGGAACCTCTTATGTCAGTGATGACTCCTTGTGATGAAGTGATTTGATTTAGATTGGATATAATGACTCTAGTGCAACCACCAGCTGTGCTTTTGCTGCAAGACTCCTGTCTCATTCATGTAAATAGTTTCCAGGGGTCTTCTGACACTTCCAACAGAACAGATGGCTGAAACAATAGCTACAGTAGTTACAGGGGTATGGGGAACAGATCAGGTCTCAGCTGGAACCTTCAAGACAGCTTGGTGTGTACATCAGGATATGTGGAGCACGTAGCAATAGTTAAAATAAGAACTAGAATTATTTAGGATGAATCATGGGGAAAGACTGAAAGTACAGTGTGCATCCCAGAGAGAGAGTACAGTGTAAAAACAGTCTTTAACTGCTGATATAAGCAGGCAGACTTCTCTCCAAATGTATGACAGATAAAACAAGATTTAATGGATTTAAATTAAAGCAGATAAGACTGAAGTTAAATAAAATCAATAAACCACCAACAGTATGGATAACAAAAAACTGGGACAGGTTGCCTAGAGGATAGCATGGAACCATCACTTTCTGTGTTGAAGCACAGATTAGACACACCTGACAGGAATGACTCAGGGAGACAGTGGTATAGCAGATGAGAGGATCTTTTTTGGCTCCTTACAACCTTCTAATTCAGTAATTAGTGACTTGTACGTGCTTATTAATCTGTTTTACCACAATACACAGTCCAGGGAGGGATACACTATTGTAACAGACGTGACATGGAAGAGCAGCCATGAGCAAGGAACTCCTGCAGCAATCCAGATTTACAAGCAGCCCACAGGCATGTCTCAGGTGCAGAGCCCAGAAAGGGCCCAAGAATGTGCACTGGGGAGAGGAGAGATCTGGAAAAGGTGTCATGAGAAAAGAATGAACACCTGTTGCTAAGCCAAGAGAAAACCTCCCAGTGCAAAATGGCACATCCCACCCAATCCTCATAACTTAGACTGTTTATTTCAAAGCCTAAAAATGTAGTATGATAAAAAAGGCATCCAAAGGGATAGAAATTGTCCATATCCTGAGTCTTTTGGCACAATTCACATAGGCACATCTGCCCTACATTCCAAGTTGTACCTCTGGGTCACAGACGATGTATATTATGGAGATCCTTTCACTGACAGAAAGCATTTCATATCCCTCACCAGAAACACAAATTCTGTCCATTTAGTTCCTTAGGAGGGAGGAACTGCTCCTTGACCTGTCATACCTATGTACCACTAAGGGAGATTCTAGCATTGCAGCAAGTGTTCATTTGGGCTTCCCTACACTTTAACTTAATTTACGCAGTAATTTTTTTTTTTTTTTTTTTTTTTTTAATGGAAGGAGCAGAAACTGCTGCCCCTGGAAAGTGCTAAGATCCTGATATCATACAAGAGCATGTCATTCATTGGTTCAATGGGAAGGACCTGGCTTCCCACATGGTAAGGTGAGAGACGGCTGGAGGATGTGAGAGAAGCTCTAATGAATAGTGACACACAATTTCTCCAACTTGGCAACATGCAGAAAGGAGAAAAAGGTTTTGCAGAGGAAAATCTAGGGCAGCAAGATCATGAGCAGAGTGGGAATGGTTATATCAAGTCGTTCATTCCTTAGCTGTTCCCAGGCCCCCAAACTGCCCTGTGTATCTCCCCAGGTATTAGCAAATTACTTGACATAGCAAGGCATGCAGAGTGAGATGTGAGCAAGATCCAGTCACTCAATCCACACCTCAATTCTTCACCCTAGCCAGTGCCAACCTGAATGCACAGAGAGATCTGAAAGCTTATCAGGTCAGAGCAATATGCCTTTGAAGCCAAAATCCAGCTTTCAGCACCACAGAATCAGGAATACAGTAACTATAGCCTCCTACCTAATGATTTTGCTTGGCACAGCACTGGCTTAAAACCATCACAAGATCAGAAAAAAATCTTGCAAAAGTTGTGTCTCATTTCACACTCATAAGGTCAGTTCAAGAAAAATGGCTCACAGACCTGCATGAACATCCAAAAAGCTGAAAACTTTGGTTAACAAAATAGAGCTCAGCTTTGCTCTTAACCACAAAGATCAAGTAACACTTAACAGGAAACAAAAAGATGCAAATCATACATTTTCAAGTCTTTGAAGATCCTACTGGCACTGCCTCAGGTCAGAGTACTTCTCACTACAGCTCATTTCCCTTCAGTCAGCCTTTTCACTGTTTCGATGCTGAATACACAAAGAGTACCAGACATTTTTAGCCTCAATAATGTTTTCATTACCTGTCAGGAATAGCACTAATAACAGGCATTAGAGGCACAACATTCAATTGTTCAGGACAATCTAAACATTTAATTACATTATGGTAGCTAATCACAAATAATTGCCTTAGGGAAGGCAGGGCAGCTGTGAGGGGATGCTGTTTGTCTGTTCAGCTCCTGGCAGAACTCAGCAAGGACAAAATAAGAAGCACTGGGAGAAATGTCTTCAAACCATTCACAAACCATATTTCCTCTTAGTCTTTTAGAGAGGAGCTAATTCAGCTTGCTTCTGTGCAGCCCTGAGATCACCTTGTTTGAAAAGAGCTTAATTCCATCGACTGCGCTTTTTGTTCTCTTATTTTACTATAATTTCTCACATTTGTCCTTTTATTGGATCCAGCTCGATCAAGTTTCCTTATCGTTTCCTTTCTTCCTAAACCTGTTACATTATCTTACACAAATGGTTAGTTCCACTGATCTAGCAGAGAGAAATCAAGTAAAAGGTGATTATCAGAACCAAAGATGATGAAATAATTTCTTTAATGAAAAGGAAAGAAAACCAACCAACCAAGCCAAACACACACACATAAAAAATAACAATTAAAAAAAAATAAAAAGGAAAAAAAGAGAAATAGGAACTGATGCTGCTTTCCTCTGCCACTATATAGAAGTAGGAAGTTTAGACTAAAATAGAGCAGACTATAGAGAGAGATGTTAGAGCAGAACTCCTTTGACTCAATCTTATTTGACAGGTACCTCAGATATAGATACAACTCTATGATGCCCATTGGCCTGTCCCCTTCTTACATGTCATTCTTTATGATCTTTATTTACAGGTATCTGTGTAAATTTGATTCTCCATTACAGAACCCTTTCAAAGCACAGTGACTACGGAGCAAT
The DNA here is from genome assembly GCA_013401135.1 of Cettia cetti. Lineage (NCBI taxonomy): Eukaryota > Metazoa > Chordata > Aves > Passeriformes > Sylviidae > Cettia > Cettia cetti. The sequence continues at coordinate 28,036 of VZUI01042468.1, read as the reverse complement.
GGGGATTTCTACAAATCTCACTAACAGAAGTGAGTTCTATTCCTAGGTGTTATAAGGGGTTAGATTTTCCTCAGGCAGTGGAGAGCCTCCTTTAGTACCAACCTAAAAATTCCATTTGTAACACTACTTCTCTGCCATGTCCTTCAGCAGAAGCCTCCAGCCAACACATCAATACACCAAACCCAGTGCAGACTGCTCTTACAATCGTTAACACCTCACAAAAAGCCTTCATGCAAGATTTAAGTCTTGCAAAAGAGAAAGAGCAAAAGTCAAGCACGTGACAATGTAACACCTTCATTCCAGAGAGGAGAGTTTTCCACTTAAGTGTCCAAGTACTGAAATAACCTGGAAAACTGGAGCTTAGCTGAGAGTTAGGGTTCTGCATGAGCACCAAACCCAAAGTTTGAAAGGTGAGGTCCCAGGTGCCTCTGTCTAGTTCTCAGTCACTCTGTCCCAGGCCCTTTGCAATCAGCAGCCTACCTGGACGTTCCTGACTCTCCTGGGGCTTGTATTTGAAGTGGCAGGACATCTCACTTGCCAGCCCAGGTGCTGTCTCCTCATAACTGGTGCAGATGACATTGGACTGTAGCAAAATGGGATGAACTGATTTTGCTTCTCTTGATCATATTTTGTTGTGAGGGCAGGAGGTTTTCTCTGTCTCCAGCAGTACCACTGATTACAGCAATCATAATTTCTTATCTTCCAAATTTTACTAGTGCTGCTGCAATCTCCCCACTGCTTTGTCAGAACTGAAATAAACCCAGGGCATTTTTTCTGCAATACTCTCTCCCTTTGTGATCCCAGCTCCACTGCCTGGGCCAGAGTCAAGGTATCAAGTTCCATCCAGAGCTTCTCCCGAATCCGCCGGTCTGCAGCTCTGTCCATCAGTTGATGCAGGATCAGCTCTTCCTGCCAACAGCCAAAAGCACTGGCAGCTGTCAATTCTTGCAGTGCTGAAGGAAAGGGTGTAACAGTTTCACCTGGCATTTGTTCCTGCTGCCTGAGCTGGAGCCTCTGTAAAACCATAATCTCTCTGGACTTAATGTGCCCTGAAATCTTCTTCATTTTTTTCTTCAAAGGAGGTAACTGAAATCAAAGTCGTAAAAAATCCTCTGACCTTTCACATCCAAAGTGAAAGAATAGTCCTTGGAGAACCTTCAGGTTTCAGTCATCTGTATCAGCCAAATCTTATCAGCCAAATCTCACCATCAGCCACTGACATGAGGAAACTGAGAGATTCACAGTTCCAGGACTTAAAGCTGCCAGCAAGATGCAATAGGAACTCCCCAGTCTTCAATGCCACAGCTGCATAAGTTCCACTGGTATTCCCACTGCCTCTAAACTTGCCACCCAAAAGACTCCTGCCTCCCAGCCCAGGTTGTCTGGCAGGGCAGGAAATACAGTGCTCCACCCATGCAGGCAGCCAGGGTAGGGGCAGGTGAGTAAAAGAGAAAATGAAATGGGAAGGAAATAAGAAGATGATATGGAAATATTGTCTCCCCTGCCAGGAAGTGTTTGTTGAATGCCCTAAAATTAAAGCTTGTCAAATATTTACTGGAAATCAAACATAAATCCCAGATTTAATGGTTTTACACACATTGCTTACAATAGTTAACATCACAATGCTCAGAGCAAAACAATCCTCCCATGTCACCAGGACATATGTGGAGAGTGTGCAGGACCAGAGCAGCAGTGACAGACAACAGTCCCACATCATGGAAGTGCAGCACAACCCTAGAAGGACATTTGTATGAGCAATTCTTTCTCAGGATGGAGTCTGCAGCTACCAAAATTTTGCAGCTTTTTTCAGAAATCACATAGGAGGTACAACTAGAAGCACTGTGACTTGTAAGTATGTGTTGCAGAAAAGATGATGAGAAAGAAGATGGATTCATTGCCCTGCATGTTTGTAAATATGTGTGGTATTAAGAAATTATTTTAGTATTTTTTCATATTTTTGTGGGTGTCTGCTGTAGCCCACCAAAGTGACCTAAGGGGCCTGTGCACCCCATCCTGCAATCAGGGAGAAGTAAATGGTTCTCTGCAGCAAATCCCTACACAGCCCAAGCTGATCACAGTTCTAAAATACTCTTTCTCAATGAACAGGCCAACTCCATTAGTTGAATTAGGACCACTGATCAATTTTGCAATAATGGCAACATAAAAAATCTACTTGGCTAAAAAGTTATTACTGAGCAACACTGGAGAAGCTCAGAAACTTATTTATACCTGCCCATTGCCTCACCATGTCCTTTGACAGGAACATACTAGATTTTCCAGTAAAGTCTTGGTCACACAACAAGCTTAGGTGGAGGTGGAATGCTGAAATACTTAAAAGCTTTTGCATTTTTCAAAGACTAGTACTTTAAGAGGTTTAAAAAGTATAGTCCCAGCAATTTATTAAAGGAGGATTTAGGTTAAAATTAATCTGGGGAGCCTCAGACCCATTTTTAGCATTAAGATTAACTGTACAGAGATTAATTGTGACTGGGGGATGGTGCCATGCAGGGCTAGGAGTTGGACCCAGTGATCCTTGAGAGTCCCTTCAAACTCAGCTTGTTCTGGGATTCTGTAATTGCACAGATTTTGGTTATTTTCATAAGAGAGCCCTAAACTTTACCCACTTTCCTACCCACTCAAAATCTTCAGTGTCCTCTGTTTTTATGGGGTTAGCTAACTTGAAGGCGGTAAGCTAAATGAAAAAAAGGAGATAAAAGAAAACATCCCAAAAAGCTACACAAATTTTAAAATACCAGAGTGCCTTAATGGCTTTACTCAGAACACTCCAGTGTACAGTTGTGTTGTAATGACAAGATTTTTGTCCAAAATCCTGAGACGTAGAACTCTTAATAGCTCTTTATTAGAGCTGGACAAAACTATCAGCAAAATACACTGATATTATTAGATAATAGATTGTCAAGTTTCAGCAACATCATACATTTTTAAGGATTTTCCTTTAGTGGAAACTGCTGCTCATGCCCATTGGAAGAATATGAAGGCAAGTTTCCTTTCCTAAAAATTAGATTATCTAGAAGAATAATCATACAGAGGGGAGTCAGAGGGGATAGACTCTGAATCCTACTGTTACAGATCTGTTTCTGAGCTGAACAAGGCATTCTTTAACATATCAAGCCCCTTCACACCATGCTGCATTCCACTCTAGGTCAGTACTCCCCTTTTGCACAGAGTTAGGGAGCTCAGACACATGATATGATCTGCTTTTGACATTAAACAAGACAAAGCTAGGACAAGAAGTTAGGTGTTCATCCCATGCCCCCTTCCTTCAGCAGCTCACCAACCCAATTTCCTTTCCCCAGCTCTGCTTCTAAAGTGTGAAACCAAACTTTCTAGTCCAAAGGTAATCCAAAGCTATTGCCAGCCCAGCTCTTGACAACCACTCCTACATTTAACAACAACCTTATTTAAAAAAACCTCTCTCACTGGAGAGGAGCAGACAGAATACTCAGGAGAAGCTTCACTATATGTTTGCCACAATTTTACACCTTTTCCTGGACAGGATATTGACCTAACTGGAACACACTACAGATCCATCTGTCCACTGCAGCTGCTTTTTTTCTAACTTCACAAAAGAGGAAACAAGTTCAAATATGGATGATGCCAAAAAGCAACCTCCTTTAGGAAATTTAGGGACAGGGTTTTTGAACATGGAGATCTGAATCTTGGTGCCTCCTTTGGAAAACTTGTCTACAAAAATGAATATTCTAAACTTTTTACTGTGAACTATGGAAAGTCAAGTAATCAGGTTGGGTTAAGAGGAAATACATTGCAGAGTGACCTTGTGTGAACTACATCAGCTCTTCAAATCAAGAGCTGTCACTCTCTGCACTGTAGTGGGTCAAACACGTGCCATCTGACCTGGGTCTGACTCCAAATCCCTGGACATCCTGGTGATGTGATTGATGCCTTAAGTTTTAGCTTTCATATTTTCCAGATTCTGTACTGCATTAGTATACAACCCTGAACTTCATATAAAGTCTTAGCAAGTTCTCTCCATAGTTCAGCCAGACAAAGCAATCCTTTTGCAGCCCGAGAACCAAGGACACTGTTGCAGCTTCAGGCCCAAAAAGTGCAAACAACAGCAAATTGAGGACAGCAATCTGGGAGGATGGGACTGCACAACCTGAAGCTGTAATTGGACAATTAACCCCAATATGGAAATGAACCAAAATTTATAAAAGTGTGAAAACTCGTGACCTCTGGTCCATCTTGGGTGTAGCCCTGGCCAGGCTCTTGTCCTGCCCAAGGTGTATCCTCTGAAGGCCTTTTTAAAACACCCACTTTATTCCTTTAACACTGGCTAGCCTCTGTTCCAGGCAGCCTCTCAAGGCATGGTGATCAATGCCATTGACACAAGTGCTGATAGTGCCCACAGTTCACACAGTGGGAGAGCTCCCCATGTCAGGAGCAGCACTGTGAGCCCAGAGGGATGGCAGCATTCAGCCACTGGGGCTCACTGGCTGTAAAACACTGACCAAGGACAAAGGGCTGGCTGCACCTCAGACTCAGCCTCAGCTACTCTGACCATGTCAAAACATGACTAAACCACCTCATGCCTCAGCATGATAAGAATTCTGATGGGACAGAAATATGTAAAAAACTTTGCGTAAGATTAGAAACGCTGCACAGCTTCCATTCCTAAACTTCTCATCTACAAACCAGGATGCCACAAGACAAACCCAGCAAGCAGATGAGACATTCCTGCTTTCCATCATACCCTGAACTCTGTTGACTTAGGAATATAAACAAACATATTACATTACAAAGAAATTAAAAAACCAGCTTGAATGACAAACATGGTATTTTAGTCAAGTTTCTTTCTGTAACCAGTACTTTGCCCTGCATTGGTGTGACTGAACATGAAGTTTTCAACACTAATTACAGTTGCCCTGCATAAAGAGGTATTTTCTCTGTCATTGCTGGCCCAGTTCTGTTCCTGTTCTGAGAGTGACTGCACACTTACTCGTGTACTAGGAGACATCACTCTTGGACTAGAGAAACCAGAACACACAGAAGTGGATTACTCTCGGGTTATTTGGTGGATGACCCCTGAGATTTTAGATAGAGGGTCCTTTTCCCAAGCCCCGTGCCAGAAGAAGAGGTCGGAATCCGTCAGCTCAGGTTTTCAAGGTTGTTTATTATTTTCTTATCTGTCACATTCTTTCTCTGCCCTGCCAAGGTCTTTGCAGCAGCAGGGTTGGAAGCCAACTGCCCACTGCCAGGGCGGTCTTAACTTTCATCCTAAATGTTACGTGTTCTATATTTACAGTTAATTACCAATACCTATCACCTATGTTAGACAGTTCACTTCTACTCTAAACCAATCCAAAAGTGCCACCACCACAGCAGAAGATGGAGAACAAGAAGGAACAGAAGGACAGGGACATGCCCAGATTCCTCCATTTTGGCCTCTTGCACCCCCATTCTAAATCCCAAAATGCTACATTTACCCCTGTGATAAATTAACTATTATACAAATCAAACTCTCGTGGCTTGTAAACTTTCACACAAGGTTGGTAACTTCTCCCATGGGCTGAGATTGAAGGCACTCTCATTTTTGACTCTGTGCCAAGGTCCCTGAACCCCTTGCCAAGCTCTCGGACTACCCAGGGCAGCCAGAGGGATGTCCTGGGCTCCAACACATTGCTTCTGCTGCACTGATTACAACCAAGAACAGGCTGCTTCACAGCCCTCTCTGGAAATAAGGTGCTAGGATTTTATAATTTTGTGAAAGAAAATTGAAGAACAAACCCCTTATTTTTAAGATTTCCAGCTCCATGGTGTCTGATCATAATAAACAAGGCTCATGACTATAACATGATCAGACAAGGGCAACTCATACAGACTGGATGTCACATTGGCTGAAAATCCTGCCCTAGCTTGTACATCTTCAGGACTTCCTGGACGTGAAAATCTTCACATGGATATGTTTATCGCAGCACATTTCACTATAAAATCTGCACTTATTTTTAAATTGATTTGATTTTGTCCTCTTTCATCACCTTCTTTATTTCACCCACTTCAGCAAATTAATTTCGGGAGGTGGATTTAAATGCCATTTGGAGTTGTCACAGGATGTATCTGCAGTCCCTTTGGTTGGAAATTGCACAATTCTATGGGCTGGTAGTAGTGTTAGCAGCATTTCTCCAGTTCTGGCCCAGTAATCCCAGGTATTTCATGAAGCCTCACCACTGCACAAGTCTGTCCTTCAAGCAGTTTGGCTGTGGAGAATGTGCTCCACTTTGCCAACAGCTGAAGGACATCTGGATCTCAATAGCTTAGCAATGCACCACTGAAACAATCCTGACCACATCCCCCTGGCTTTTTGTCTTGTGCAGGACAGGCTCTGAGCCATTTCCCATCCTAGTTTGCATTACCTACACAATAATTATAGAAGCCAGAATATGGGTTTCACATCAGCTGAGTCTATTATTTTAAGAAATGTCTCTGTGCCTCTGCTTTCAGTGTTGGGTAGCCTCAGGGAAGAAAGATTCAGTACCAAATGCCATCACATTCAGCCAGCACTCAAGCACATTCCAGAGCAATGGAGAAAGGGACCGTGCTCTCCTGGGTTTTTGTTCCAAGACACAGCACTTTAGTAGTAGTTGCCAGATCATTGCCCTAATGACCCATTCCCAACCAACCCAGTTAATATTATGTATTCCTGCTCAGGAATTAAAAAGATCATTGCTGTAAATAGTGTTAGGATTCCATGTGATTTGTAATAGCAACAGAGCTTTCTCAGTCAAGAAGTCTCAGACTAAAATTAAGAGTCTGATTTGCCATGAGGCCAAATCTCCTCTTTATTGGACATTAGCTGAAAGAATTACCACCCTGCAGTTTATTGTGGCTCCCAGTAACATTCCAGATGGCAGAGAGCTGGGCAGCCTGTTGTATCAGTTTATACCATGATCCACAATTAGATAAACATTTGCTATCAGTGCAACTTCGAGGTCAAGTCCTTTGAGAGCACCAAAAAAAAGCTCTGCCCAGCCTCAAGTTTGTTTCTGTATTGGCTACTTCCACAGCTTGACAAAAATCTCCCTCTTATTTGTGGGATGTGGAAAAATGCATGAGGCTTCTCTTGGATGCCATACCAAAATTATTACAAATATTCCCCTGTGCCAGACTTAAGCCTTCAGAAATAGAGCTGTTGGTATTCAGAGATGCTCATTTCAAGGTTCTCAGCAAGCAGATCTCTCCTTCCAAAGTACTGAACTCTCTGAGAAGCACTGCAGTCTCTGTGCTGAAAGGATGACACAGTATCTACAGACTAGTATCAAGGCTTTCCTCATTTTAAATAATATAAAAAAATCTCTGGGATATGTAACTTCTCTGGTGATGGCACAGATTAATTTTTTGCTGTCTGCTTTTCCCATTTATTGCCTGTCTGAATTCAACAGTCAAGGAGTGAAGTACTTGCCAGACTTTGAGAATGCAACATTTCTGCAACAGTTCTTTCAGGTTTAATCAGGTACAGAGGCATTGGGTTACCTGAGCCAGCCATGACACACGTCTACCTGCAGGTTTCCTTAAGAAAGACAGACACTCAATCGGGTGTAAATTGTGAAACCTCAGTGGTATTGGAATATAAACCAGAAAAACCAATGACTTAAAGCCAAGAAAACACAGATCAGCCAGAAAAACAGACAAATCAAAGGGATTGCAGACGACGTTTCCAGTGCCCAGTATTCTTGATGAACAAGTCCTGCTCTCCTGAGATGCACAATTTGTGGTTTTAAATTAGAAATATATAACTCTCTATAGGTACACATACATCACTCTAGATCTTGTCAGAACCTTCCTTTTTAAATCTCACTGTTTTCAGCAGGAGGTGAACCTTGTCCCTAGTGAGCTGTAGTCACCAACACAAGGGACTAGTTAAATACAAACTATAGAGTTGGTCTCTATGAGCTTGACAGGTGTTTGTGTATTCCAGCTCCCAGTGTCTGTTGAGATCCAGGTACAAAGGCAACCTTCTCCAAATGTGCTCTTGTTAATTTTATGCAAAATTATTTTTTTATCATAAAAGGATTTTCATCACAAAATGATTGTGATGTTCATTAGAAGAACAGTAACACTAAGAACATGACACAACAAATGTGTTACTGCAGTCCCATAAAGCTTTTCTTGTAAGATATCAAAGCATTTCATATTAATGATCTAACACCCCTGGAAAGAACAATTCCCACATTCACAGCTCATGGTTTCACCCCAGCTGGCAACCAAGCACAGCACAAGAGGAAGTCAGTTCTGTTGGTTATAGTTCAGAAATGCCTGCATTGCTATAAATGCAGGAGCTGCTACAGCACCGCATCATTTCAACAGTCTGAACTGGAAACCTGCCTCAACTATTTTGTAATTGCAAGAATTCCTTCAGTTTTAAGACTGTAAATACATGGAGCTGGCTCCCAGGAATGTTATATTGCTGTGAAGTTCTGTGTCTGTTAAATGTCTTCTCTACCTAATGCAGTAATTCAATCTGGTGTCACTGCATCAGACAAAGGGGACAGGAGCCACCCTTCACATGCAATCCACCTTCCTCCTGCCCCTTGCTAACAGTAAGCAAATATTGGATCAGGCCCAGGCAGCATAAGAGCTGATACCACTAATTACTGCTGAGGAGGAGCTGTATTAATTCTGTTTCTACCTACCTCCTTGGATAAAGAAGATTATTGTCCCAGTTCTTCAGTGGCTGCTGGGCCCAGTGTGCCAAGTGATCATTAGGCACCTCAGAGAGGCAGACAGCACGGCAAACTGGATGCAAATGAGTGCCCTGGTGAGACTAGTCAGCCACCAGCTGTGTTTCACTGAGCTATCACCATAAGCATGCTGCTCACTAGAAAGGCTCTTTGATGAGGCAGGCAGATTGTGGCTCCAACAGGCCTACCTAGAAGCTTTGAGAAAATCCTGCTCCTTACTCATCAGGCTTCTCGGTTTCTGAAATGAGTACACCTTACAAGAACTGTGAGTCTGCAGTGCTGGGGTCTGCTGAAAGTCCTCCTGGGTTGGGGGAAGACCCTTCTATTACTTCTACAAAACCAGAAAAGAATTGTGAGGAAATTGATTGAGGCCTGTTTTTACCAAGGATCCTTGCACAATTTTATGGAGGTGTTCAATTGCAATGTGTATGGTGTTAGGAATATGATCACCAATTCAGTTAAAGCAAATGTTCAGGTTTGTTACTATACAGTGAAATTTGCACCAAGCTTGCAGCACTGAACAAGGTACAAATGGAGCCTCACACTCTAAAACCAGCCACACATTTTTCCCATGTCCTAATTGCTACTTTTACCCCTGCCCTCTTTGGTTTTCATTAGTCACTGGAATATATGGCTTCTTTCCAAAGCAGAATGCTCTGTCTGCTTCACTGTTCAACTCTCTGTACCAAGCAGAGATAAACAGTGTTCTGATTTAACCTCTCCTCAGGGACCCAAGGCAATTTAAAGAGCACAAATTCAGCTGGACTTGGCCAGATTTCCAGCATTACCTTGGCTTGCTACATGTTATGCCATAATGCTTCTATCTGTAACACAAACACAGAGTGAGTGCAAATCCATTGGTATTCACTGTCCTTTGAAATAAGAGGATAACAGAAATAGAATAATTTTTTATAGACATAACCATTACTGGATGTGCTCCCAGGATCTCCTGGATATCCTTGTCTCTTTTTTCCACTGTATATATGTACATATTTCTCCTATATGACTTTAAGTGTCAAGAAGCTGAAAAAAAAAACCCTGACCATGAAGGAATGGTAGCTGCTCTCATAGCAGCTGCAGTAAGGCTGTTATACAGAAATATTAAGGGACAGCATTTTAACATTCAAGTCCCAAAAGCTTCTCATAGAAGGGAAATATTTTAAGATGTGCTTGTGCTGGTATTTTGATGAATGGTAATGGTTTGGGGGTAAACCTGAAGATCTTCCTGCTTCGTTTTTTTTTTTTTTTCAGGAGATAAAATAAAGACAAAAGAGCTTCACTGTTCAGCCTTATTGGGTGTCCTTTAAAGAAAACAGAAAAAGCAGTATTGCTTTCACATTCTACAGACCAACAATTTATTTAATGTTTTCCCAGGAAAAAAGCCTGCAGTGTCAAAAGTGAGAGAAAAAAAGAGAATGAGAAAGATGAAAAAAGATAAGAGGGAGAGGTAAAGCTAGATTGCTAGGCTATAGTGTAAGAGCCAGAATTCAAACTCAAAAATAAGATTATATTAATATGGAAATTAATATAAAAATTAACAAGATCGATGGCAAGATCAGTGGCCACTTGTGAACAGTGAACCCAGTTGGTCCCTAGCTCAAGGCTGATTCTGAGATCAGTGTGGTCAAGTGTATATTGGACTCCCACCTTATCTGAGATATAACTGCAGAATTTGTGCTGTCAACTTTATCTAATGTGGTGTAAAATAAGCATGAGGAATTAAGATAAACCCTCCAAGATGGATCTTGAAAGTGTTCATTTCCATAGATGTTGGATTTTTGAACAAGTCCTTGGCTGTAAAGTTCTTGCTAGAACTCACAGAAGATGACATGTGCCATGTATCCTGTAGCATTTTTTTCAAAGCTCTGGTATCAGAAGTTTCATGTATCTGAAATGTATGGGGTCATTCTTTTCATTTGAGAAAAAAAAAAAAAATTAGCTGTGCACCAAGCCAACAGTTGGAGAGACGAAACACATTTCCTGTAGAGTACCAGATCCAAGAACATTCCTTCTATTCCCAAACCAGGAGAAGTCAGAGGCCAGAGGCAGTTTCCAAGCTTGGAAAAGGCTGATGACTGACATGTACATGGGGATTTGTGTCTCCAAAGTGATCAGAGACCAATACAGTTCCTTTCCCTCTTCATGAAGTTATAACAATGCCATTGTGCAAGAGTAAGAAGCTCAGGGATTAAGGCTCACTTCTTCAATCAGGACCTGGTTAACTTTTCTCACAGGGGCAAGGCTAGAAAGGCTTCAAGAACATCTCTGCTTCCAGAGTATTGAGGTTAAAGTCAAGATTGTGTTTTGCAGAAAACTTGGTAAGTGCCGAAATGTTTCCTGCTGCTGGGGAGGGCATGGCACAGGCAGAGGAGAAAATTGGACCCTCACAGACTGGGAGCTGAATGAAATTACCTTTCTCAAGCAGCCTTAAAAGCTCCACCAAATTAAGTATTGCAAGACAAGACTGTGCTTAAGTTGTGACTACTTGGGAAAAAAGCCCTTGGGAAACAAGAGTGCGAGAGCCTTCCCACCCCAGTGAGTAACCATGTAACTATTATTTCTTTTCTTTCCTATAAAAGCAAGAGAAGCCTGGCACAACGTTATAAAGGCAGACTGAAAGCATGTGCTGACTTGGCATCTAGTTCTGTCTTACAAATTTTAAGCCACAACAATGCAAACACAAGGAAAAATTGGATACTACTCAGCAATAACAGGGAATATTGCCAAATCAATTACTGGCCTACTGGTAATTAATCAGGACAGCTCACTGAGGGAAGCACACCTTATTTATAACCCTTGTATAGTAATCCAATGTGAATTACCACAATGAATCCACAACCCTAACCAAACACAACATGAACTTTATAAACCATGCCACAATACACTTTTAGACATATTCACTTATATGAATTTGCTTAAATCAATATCTACTTAAATCAGTATTAAGTATATATTTACTAAGGATTCATTTACAGAAATACTAATTTTTTGGCACTACACTTACTCTTCAATCTCTTCAAAAGCATTTTATCCCAATGTGGATGCTAACATTTGAATCCCTCGTCAAAAAAAAAAAAAAAGGAAATGGAAATACCTTCCCCTTTCCAAAAGATGCTTGATGAGCCTTTGTTAGCTCTTTTTCTTTTTTTTTTGTATAAAGTCCTTGTATTTTAGACTCATCAGGTTGAAGTCTGTGATACAAAATGCAGCTTTCTATTTTGATAACATCATTGAAAAATGAATTTGAGTGCATTTATTACAACTTGGTTTCTCGTCTATTAGAATACTGACTTACCCTTACTGCATAAGACAGAATTTTTCAAAGGATCTTCAGACACAATAGGTCGTTGTCAGACAGAAACAGTTTCAAGAAACCTCAGATATATAACCCAATCCTGAGCACAAATGCAGAAGGCTTGGAGTGCCTCTTTCTGGAAAACAACATTACTCTGAAAAGTGCCTCTACATTCTTCCTGCTGCTGCTTCAAATAAAGACATGCTAAGCCATATTTTTTGCTACTACAAATTTCCATGGCTCCTCTGAAACCAGAGCATCTAAAGCTTGCCCGGTCCATTGCCTTTTAAGCAGATTTATCCACATTCTGATTGCAAAGCCACCCATTTCTCACAAACACCACACAAATGCATGGAGCATACAAATGCTCTTCCCAAAGTCTCTACCTCTCACTCATGCACAAGCCCTGAATCACAGGAAGTGCCCTTCAGGAGTTTCATCATGCAATTTTCTGTCATAAACAACAGAGCCTCTGAACCAGGGATTCTTCATAGGATGACCTATGATTAATGGAAGATTTAATGCTAAAAGAGAAAAATCTATATTTGTACCTCATGTTTATATGCAGAGGAGTTGCTCCATGGTAATTTTAAACCAGATACGTGGTTGTGCTTCACAGTGAGTAGTGCTGTGTAATCAGCACTAGGAAATTAAGGGAGTTCCTTGCAGGTGAACTCTTCAGAGAAGGCAAGGAGGAAAGTGATAAGGGTGGGAGAGGAGACAAACTAGCAGCTAGTGACAATTGCTAGAAGATGAACAGGAGTAGCTGTTCATAAAAAGCAACTGGAGAGAAAGGCAAACAACTTCTTGTCTTCAAATTGAGCTTCAATATGAAGGACTATCTTTAGTGTACAAGAAAAAGCAGTGATGAATCAGAGGAAACTGCTTAGACACAGAGTCATCACTTGGCATGGTAGCAGAGGTGACATGCTCTGAATTCAGCCCCACTTTGCCCCACGGGGCTGTCAGTGAGCTGACACCCCTGGAGGAGGCCCATGGCATCTTCCTGCTCCCCATCCCTGCAATGAGGCTGCCAGGAACTACTTTTGGCCTTGGGGAACCGTACCCACAGACCAGATCTACATTAACCCGACTGAACAAGTAAGGCCAACACCCCTGCAGTTTGATTTACCCCTGCTCAGTACAAATACACATCCTCAAGGAATAGAGGAGTAATCTGCTCTATTCACAGCAGCAGTTTCCATGGGAAGTTTGTCTCCAAATGGGGCTTTTGCAAGTTCTCAAGGCTGGTGAGGAGGGCATTGTCCTCTCCACATTTATGGACTGCCCTCTTTGTTGCTCTTGCTCTTGGCCACCTCTGTGTTCATAACTAGGAACTGAACAAAAGCAAAGTGCAGCTGCCTGGTCTCTGGAAACCATCCTTCAGCTCTCATCCTCCAGCCCCTGAGAGATGTTCAGCTCTCTCTGGGCACTGCAGTTGTGGTTTTACTTTTGAGCTGAGCTAAAGGTATGTATCCAAAAACATTTGCCCAGTTCTTTGGAAACTTCAGAAGTTTGAGATTATATGAAAATGCAACAACAACTCATAATTCCTGTGGTTAATAAACTCCCAATGTGGGTTTTTGCAAATCTGCTCTTTGCATAACTTCTTTATGCAAAGTGAGGTCTCTGAAAGTTAGGTTTTCTTAGGTGACAGAATTACACTGGCAAGGGCTCAAAATTAATAGAAACACAGCTTTGCTGGTCAAGAACAAAAGGCAATCCTAGCCCCAACTGTGGTTTATTTAAAAATTATAATAATTAATTGTCCATATTCATTTATTCAGGGAACAAAACCAAATTTTAAACCCACTTGAGTTAAAATATTTGTTTAGACTGGAGAGTATAAAATAAATGGTATAGGTTCACTTGAGAAATGGAAATGTAAGATGAGTGCAGCAGGAAAGAAAACCAAATTCCTTCTGTGGTTTAGTTGTTTGATCAGCTGCACCACCATTCCCAACAGGGTGCTACAGTGTTCAGGGTGCCCTCTTTCCTCTTGGAAACACGGACAAGGGACAAGATTATCTGTATGAATTCAGGGCAATTTCAGGAGATAATGAGAAAGTCTAACGAGGATATGCTGAAGCATCAGAAGATAAAAGAGAGAAAGGAAAATTCTCAACACCAAATAAAGACTAAACTTGGGGGTGGGAGTAATGCACTTCACACCAGAACCACTCATTCATCCCAGACTCTCCTCAGCTCCAGGGAAAGCTTTCACTGTAACACTTGGTCACTGCAGAGACTGGAATGCACCCTGACAGCACAGGGGGCTGAAGAAAAGTCCTTTAACCAGGAACAAGTGGCTCATACTTGAGAAAGCAGAAAAATAAAAAAGGGACTGGGAGCAGACTGTAGTAAGAAAACAGGAATGTTTATGGTTTGCCATTCTATCTGTCATATCCTAATTCTCAACTTTGGAATGTGTTATTTGGTAGGTACAAAGGACATGGGGCAAACAAAGGGTATTCACTTTTCTAAATGAACATAAGTCAACTCCACTGCTAGACATATTCAGCCTTTCCCACTTTACATATACTCTGTTTTGGGAGTGGGGGGAGGGGTGTTCCTTTTAAAAAAAAAAAGTATTTGAGGTTGTGTACTTCGGAGTTTAATGCACCAGCTTTTACTTTGCTAAAAGCTGGATTCAAAGCCCAAGTCCATCTCAAAGAAAAGTAAATGTGAGCATTTCATCCTGTTCACTAGTAGCCCTCAAGAAAAGAACCACACTGAAGCAGAAATTTCTGCCCAAACAAGTCTCAGAACTGGAAGAACAAGTGTGAGTTCTTTGAAAATATTTCAGTCCTGAGCTGTACGTGAGCAGTCTGGCCAGCACCTGACCGTGGTGAATACAGCCCACTGTGCTGTATAGTGAAGTACTCTGCTTATGATTAAAAGCACAGTGCAGCATGATGAAGAAAACTGAATGATGGAGGCAGAGAATAAAATTGCTTATGCTGCCACTTTGTGGTCTGGAATAGTATTTATTGCTCAATGCATGAATCTAGTTTACACAGCTTCCAGACTCTCATAATCCAGAGTCCTGATACTCCATGCAGAGACAGCAGAAAGAGCTGATAAGAAGTCAGAATGGAAAGCCCATCTCATGTGAGTAGGCACAAAGCCTGAACTGTAATGCAAGCACCACGGAGTTCCCTAAGAAGGGGTAATAGTTAATATTTAAGGACAGTTTTCCTTTTTGGCAAAATCACACTAGAATTATTAATTTTACCTTGTTTCCTCTTTAGTGTGTCTCTTGCTCAGCACCAAGTGTTTTATGAGCATTTCTGAAGAATACCTGCAGTGAACTACAGCAGTATTAAGACCAAATAATGTTATTTAACAGCACTAATTAAAACCTCTGACTGATGCTGAAAAAATACTGAATGCAGCTTTGTAATCCTTCCATACCCAGTGGCAGAGACCCCAAAAATTTAACTCTGATGACTGACTGCTAACAACCAAAGCTGAGGCAGTTTTCAGGAGCAGGCATTTGACTTAGTACAAACCTTCCTAACACACACAGAGGTGGCAACTGATCTGCAGAAACCACCAGACATTTACATCACCCATACAGAGAGAACCCTAAAGCAAGTTCAGGGGCAGAAAGGACTCAGTTTTCCTGTCTGCCGTGTTTTTTACGTCAGACACGGGTGCGATGAGCGGCGGCTGCGGGCGCGGCGCAGGCGGCACCGTGCAGGGAGCCCCGACCAGCAGCAGATGGAGCCAGGCCGCAGCTCCCGCTCAGGGAATGATGCTCTTCCCTCGGCACTCCCTCTTACAGATGATTTTGACAAGCAGAAGTGGAGAAGTGGATCATTCTGACTCAGTAAAATTGTATTTACTTGTCCGAAAAATGTATGGTATGGAGAAAAATCCTGTAGCTGGCCACAGACATCCCAGAAATCTCACTCCCACGTTCAACAACTTTGGACTCCAGCCCAACAATTCAGACATAAGAGGTTCAGGCTACTGAGATAAGGATTTACCAGCACCTGCATACACATTTGAAATTTACAGGACCAGAACCTCTGGAGAACATTTCAGACCTAATATCATGCATGCTTTAGTCCCCTCCTGAAACCTGAGCTCTACTACCAAAGAGGAAAAGGAAGCCAGCACTGGCTGTGAAGGGTCCTTGTAGCTCTCACACAGAGCTCACCTGTGTGCCCACGCTGGGGTCACTCCTGCACTGGATGCTCTCCTACCTGACAACCTGGTGATGCATGGAAAAGATCAAGAGTCAATCCTATCTTAGCTTTATCCTATCCAATCCTGTCTTGGCTTGCTCCAGATGAAACCTCCAGGGTGGAGAACCTTCTTATTGAGGCTATTAAGCATAGTTCCACCAGCTCTTTTTTCCCTTCCCAGGGGAAAGCACAAGCTTACTACAACCAGCCGTCTACCCACACAGACAGAGCTGTTCTCTAGGGTATGAGAAGACATACAGAAGGAAAAGAGGGCTTTCTGTCACACCAGGCACTCAATCCTTTTTTATTCTCTCCCCCCACGTAGGGAGGAGTTGCTCCAGGCTCTCTGGACCTCACCTCACCTGTTCTTCCCTATGTGTCTCTATTTTCTTTATCCCTAGTCTGTCTCATACCAGGCCACCTCAGGCTCCTTTGCTCCCCTTCTGCGGTGGATCAGGTAACTCTTCAGTCCCTGTTCAGCTGCCAGGCTAGTGTCCTCCCAGCCTTCTTCATGCTGAGGAGAAGAGTCAGCTTTTCACCATGCCTGGAAATCCAGGGAGGCTCTTACAGAGACATTAGGGCTCTTGGCCTGCCAGAAGTTAGCTACTTGAACTTTGTTCAATATTTTGCTTTTTCTGGTTAGATTCAGGTTTTGTCACTATTAGAATAGTACAAATCAGTAGTACAACATATATCCATACACAGACAGGAACAAATTAATGCAAGCCCTGGCAATAGCAAGTTGTTTTTGAGAACCCCAGAGTAGATTCCAGATGGCAAACAAAGCAGCAGGGTTCCCCCACTCTGCAGGCAGGTAGAATCCTCCTATACACACATAAAGGCTCACACTCTACATGTGGAATGAGATCAGCCCACTGGGGAAACGGAGCTGTTGTCCCAAAATCACGAATTTTTGCCCTTCAGGAGCCCAAGGAAACTAGATGGAGGAACCACAGAATCATTTAATGGTTTGGGTTGAACTTTAAAGATCATCTAGTTCCATGGGCAGGGATGTCACCCACTGGACCAGGTTGCTCCCAGCCCCATCCAAGTGGCCTTGAACACTTCTAGGAAAGGACATGCACAGCTTCTCTGGGCAGCCTGTGCTAGGGCCTCACCACCTTCACAGCCAAGAAGGAAGTCAGCCACCTCATAAAATTCCACAGACCCGCTGAGGAATTTACAGACCTTGTGAAACAGGACTGGAATACCCCTGGTCCTGGAAAGGAAGAGTCAGCAAAGGCCCCTCGTGGGGCTTTCCCAGGGAATTCTGACCCATATGGTGTGACATCAGGTTAGAAGGCTGAGCAGGGACTGCACCCACACAGCCCAGTGCTAACTCAGTCCCCAAGGAGTTTGTTAGCTCCAAGCTGCACCACACTGGAGCTGCCTCCTAGCAGAGGTAAGTGATGAGCACATACAGCTTCCAAAGCCAGCCTGGCCAGAACAGCTGCCACACAGCTTTGCTTTCATGGCAGAGGCACAGCCTCAGGACCCCACTGCTCTCAAATCCTGATGCATATTTTTGCAATTTGGGGAATAAATGTAAGGGAGAGGAAGGTGGGCAGCCAGACTTCCCCAGTCAGAGCTGACAAAGGAGCTGGGTATCTCCCCTAATACCCCAGCTGTTTTTCACTGAAAGACAATAACTTTCCCTCCAGAAGAGTAAAAATGATGAAGTTTTCTGACATACTGAAGGATGGGGCTTGGCAGAAGGGAAACAGCTTTCGACTGGATCTGTGCAAGTCATGAGGGATTTGGCAGAATTTCACTTGCTCAAACATTCAACTCCAGGTGAAGTGTATTGGGCATAAAGCTGACATTCAACACAGGGTAATAATCACCTAAAGCACAGTGAATGTCAAAATACAGCATGTAAAAACATGCAAGGTTATGCAACAGAACTCCAGAAAACACTTCCTCAACTTCTCTGATAGATTCACTTCTTTTGTGGGTCTTCCAAGTAAGAGTTCATGTAGTCTTTGGTTTCCAGTCATTTATCAGCAGCAGGAATATCCTTTTCTATTACTAGAGAAAAATCCAAACCAAAAACGTGCTCATGGGCAAACCCAGCCTTGTTTTTTTCCTGCACTGTGCCCCCTGTAGCAGCTGTGTGGCTGTGAATGGCAGCAGTAAGTCATAAAGTAACAGAAACATTTCCTCAGGCATCCTGAGGGAGTTAGGAGCTCCAAGGCAAACCACACTATCAGTGGCTGGGATTGCAGGGCTCCATCCCAAGCCAAGGAACAACTCTGCAGCCAAAGCAAACTCAGCACCATTTTGACCACTCCAACATTTTTGTCAGACATCATTCTTCTTGCACAGGTAATCAGAAGTTCACACACAGCTCTCCAGTGCCTTCCTCGGAAAGGGGCTGACACACACATGCAAACCACTGCTCTCTCTGTCACAAGGGAGGCGCTGTAACAGCACCTCCTCCTTTGGCTTCAACACAGGGCAGCTAAAGCTGACACTTCCTGTCTCTCTGTTCCCCTGGATCCCCTCCAAACTATTCTCTTTTTTGCTTTTTCACAGTTCCTCTAAGCTCCAAAACAAAACTCAAAGTTTTAGCCTGTTGCTCAAAATATACAGCCTATTGCTCTGCGTCAAATCAGCTGCTTGATCGCCATCATGGTGCTAATTAGCTACTTGATTAACTATGTCTGGACAGCTGCCATGTGGAACACTCTTCCATCAGGATTGGAGACCAGATTCCTATCTATTGCCTTGACTGGCAGAAATGGGCAGTCCATGAAGTTTTTCTGCAGGTAAGGTGGCTTTGCTATGCAGAAATGAGTTCCAGAAGTGCAGCTATACCTACACATTACCTGCTTTTACCATATTTACCAAACCAGAAAGGTGGCATCTGCCTGTCTTCTCTATTGTGTTTTTAAAAGATCAGGCTAAACAAAAACACCCCACAGGGTTATATTTGGCCTCTAGTCTATCCTTCCTCAGAAATCTGACATTTCCACAACCCTATAAGCAGTTGTGTTTTCCAGCATCACTGATCAGTGATGCTGATCAGTGGCAGTTTCTCCTTTTCCAAGCAGAGGCCATTTTGTCCCAGCTGTTGCATTTTGTAGATTGCTCCAAGTAGCCTCTGCCAGTTCACTGCACCAATGTGCCCCTGCAACTTCTATGAGTCAAAGGGTCACTGCAGCAGCTCCTCAGAGCAGCACCAAGAATCACTTCCCATCCAATATTTACTACTATGTTACTACAATACTACTACTATATTTACTACTATGTTACTACAATATTTAGTACTGGTGGGTTCCTCACCTTCCCAAGGCATCTCTTGAACCTGAAGAGTTAGACATCCTTAGTTCTGTAATCACAACCTTTTGTGCCAAAATTAACCATACAGGAAAAGATCAATCTTTGGTCAAGGATGTTTCTCCCTATCACTCTACATACAAAATCAGATTAATTGGTTTAATCATATTTTTTTTATTCAATCTGCATTTAATGATTTTTCTTATCAGCACATGGACATGGGCATAGAGATTTTGAAGGAATGTGTTGTATGCATTTATCTAATCACTCAGAATCCATGTATAAGAGCATACAACAACTTAAGGAGGGTGTGTCAAAAATTAGAATTGATAATGGGATTTGGTTAGATAACCTATTTGATAAGAGAAATTTAACATCATGGGTGAAAGAGTTTTTAAGAATGAGTTTATACATATTAGTCATCATAATAATTGTGCTGATAATGATGCCTTGTTTACTCCAATGCATTCAACAAATTGTAATAAAGCAATTAAGGAAGGCTTCAGGGCTCAAGGAGAAGTGGGAGATATTAGAGTGTGAATCCCCTGGGCCAAATCCATACAGGCCCAGGAGTGCCCAGAAATGTACTGAAATAGCTAACTTTTGTTGTAACCAATCAATTCCCCAACAGCTAAAATGTCATTATACTCTGAGAGGGGTCCACTTATCCATCCTTATCCTCTCTCACCTTCCCACTTCACAAACCCCCCTTCCAAAACTGGAAGGGCCACACTGAGAACACCTTGCTGTGCTAAAAGATCTCCACAATAACCCTGACAACAGGAATAGAGCAAGGAAGATGACTGCAAAATGATAAAATGAACAATTCTGCCCATAGGCACAGGCAGCTGATACACTCCTAAATAGGATACCACCTCCCACTGAAGGCTCCCCTCTGGCAGCTGGGCTGCTCCTGCCTTGGTTTTGACTGTAAAATCCAACCAGTTCAAGGAGTAATCTAAAAATGAAAATCCAGACATCACATTATTTCACTGTTTTCTTCAGTTTCAAAGTGGAGGGAAGATGGATTTCGGATACAAGTCCTGTCAGTGTTTTCTGTTAGTTAGCTTTCATTTCTGTACCCAGCTTCACAGGAAAGGTCATTCATCTCCATGTGCTGTGTGTGCCAATAGCCATGCATCCCTTGTTTATGTTACACACTAGTCCAGGACACACTAGTCCAGATTTGTTGGAAACCTGGGCACTGAGAATTTCAGGCTTTCTGTGCTGACAGGCACTGACCCCCAGGAAAACACCACATTTGACCTGAGGCCTTGGAAAAGGCTTCCAAATTTGAGTGATAGCACTGGGATTGTGGGTGTGGAGTTTGAATAGAAGTGTGTGATATCACAGGCTGGAAAACTTAGAGTTTAAGGGTTTAGAATATAGTAATATATATATATAAAGGAAGATGGAGGATTTAGGGCATAGGCCAGTCCTTCTTTTTCACCTTCTTCTTCATGGGGCTGGGTGGTGTTTTGTAATTGGATAGAAAAATCCACATTGAGGGCAATGGGTGGTTGGTTATTGGGTTAAAAGTAAAAATAATTTAGGTGTCATTTCTCAATTGGACAATTTATCCTTCAAAGGCCTTGTAGAAAGATAGAGACAGAAACATTTTTCACTTTGTTAGATGGAACTCACAGTTTGTGAGACTGTAACGTAGATAAGAATTAATAAACATCTGAGTCCAAACACGAAACACCATCTCTCGAGCATTTAATCCCAACTCTGACAGAAAGGAAGATAAAAAAGCAACACAGATTCAGCACATCTGTGGAGGTTCTCTGACAGAAATAGGTCACACACTTCCAGTCACAGATCTGCAAAACTGAGGCTGAGGTTGTGGGACTCTGGAAAGCATAACCAAGACACACAAATTGGTACATCAAACTCCAGCACATGTGCACGGTGTCCTCTGAGGACCTGTCTTTAAGGTATCTGGATTAGGAGCCAGCAGTTTAATACACTGCTCTTGGAAGAAGTAATTGAGGCTCTTAAAATTGAGGGAGGAACACAGCACTTTTTTTTCAACAGAGTAAAAGGCACTGAGAGCACATTGGAGCTTCTCACTTTGGTTTATACATAAAATGATTTAGACATGAATGATTTAGACATAAAACAAATTCACCCATTGCTCTTCAGGTAGAACCCTTTTACCAGCCCTGTTATGTTTTAAACCACAGGGATTCATGCAGATGAAAACCTTTACAGGCATCTCCTGTAGGGATATGCTTGATAACGAGCAACATGCAGAAGTTTTCTTTGATAAAGCTGTTTGTCTATGCAGCAAGAAGAGCAAGGTGATCTAAAAACCATGCACCTGAAGAGCATGATCTGCTATTGAAACACCCAGATAATGAAACATCTGTAATCAGAGCCTCCTTCATATCATTCAAAAGCAACAAGTAGATTCAGTGTCCTCTGCTGCTCAAAACATGAGAGCCTATTTCCCATTTATTCTATTTATTATCATCTCAGTGATCATCAAGAGTCAGAACTGGCACAGTGGTTTCTATCCATGCAGGAAAAGGCTGGCTGGAGTATCAAGGCCTGTGCCATGATTCAGCAAGAACAGAGAGGACACAGTCACTCCAAAGTCTTGGCTGGCAGCAGAATGTGCAGAATGAGAGCAGCTCTGTTTGTAAAGGCATTCCAAACACCTTTTCCCCCTTTGGTGCTGCCAAGGAGGTGAAGCTGCCAATGAGCATGAACTCATTGAGTTCATGTTTACAAGAATAAACTGAAAATCCCAAAGGGGCCAAGTACCAACATCACACTATATCAGAGCAACTTCTGCCTCAGGGATACACACCAATAAACTGGTAAAAAAGCAGCACAACATACACAGAAGCCAGCACAGGGTAACACACAGTTTTGGTAATTTTAAGCAGTTAAATACAGCTTTCAAATTCTTCCCTTTCTTCCCATAGATTATAACAGTTTTGAAGTTCTCCTTTCCAGTGTCTGGAGACTTGTTCTCCAAGAGCATGGTAAAAATAACTCTCCTGAAATAAGCTTAAATTTACAATGCATGCATTGTATAATGTGTAAGTTGTACAACAAGCCCTAAATATTTACAAATAATTTTAAAATAATGTTATACCTCTGTATCAAAGACTGAAAGTGACTAAGAGCAAGATCTGAAAAGGCTCAGTTGTTTCCAAGGCTGAATTCTTGCTTCAGTGGGGTTTAATAGTATCCCACTTGCAAGAATACGGCCTTGTGTTCTGTTCCCCTTACTTTTGGGGCAAAAAAGGTCCCTATTGATTCAGAAGTAAAAGTCTTATTTCTTCTCCCTTGAAAGCTTCATTTATGAGAATGACTGGAATAGGATGAATACTGTTCTCAAAGAGCAAAGGTTATTCCACTTCCATGATTAAAAGTTTCTTTTAGAAAAAACAGTGCGATGGAGAAATTTTGTTGTCAATGTCAAACTTTTCCATAAATATCACCTGTGAAAACCTGCAACTATGTTGCCATTTTAAAGATGATCTGTACATTTTTAAACATGGATAATAACATCGCTAATATTTAGCAGCACTGTACAAGAATGCATAAGAAAAAGACATTTTCCTTCAAAGACCTTTTGCCCCGTGGCCCCTGCTCCAGATCCCCATATTCTGTGCTCCCAGGCCTCAGGTGCTCCTTGTGCCCAGGAGCAGCAGCCACTGCCAAGGGCTCATCCAGCTCCTCCCTGTCCTCAGGGGAGGAGGGTGTCACCTGAGCATTCGGGTTACCCGAGGACTTGTTTCCAAGCACAAGGTATTCTGAAGGGTGAGATGATATGTGAGGTGCCAGAGCTACAGAAGACAATAATTCATGCTGATACTGAATGCTCGGCAATTTTTATATTTGCTGTTATGTCCTAATTAATGTCACAGCCATTTATGTTTAAATAATTTAGGCTGTTCATAAAGTCACACTGAGAATGAAGCAAGCATAGAAATGAAGCCTGTCAATCCCCCATTGCAGAAAGAAAGTATCTTTTGAAAATCATATGTTAATTGTCTAAATATGTCTGCAAGAGAAATTGTTCTTTCTTTAAAAACTTTGGGTCAAATTTCATACCAGCAAGTGACTTGTGCTCACAGATCCTTTCTTTACTTTAACCTAGAATTAGTTCCTCATGCCCAAAACTGTATATGTACTTTTGTTCAAGAAACTTATCAGATTGGAAAAAGGTCCATATAAAAAGAAGCAGGACACATTCCAACAGTCTAAAATGTTTAAAGCTGGAGAAGTTATGTATCTCTGTAATGGTTCTTATGATTCTGAAAAGGCAGAATAAGTATACCCATCTACAAAATGAGGAAAAGGCTCTCTTCTAACTAATCTGATGCAGAACTTCTAACTATGTAAAATTTTTAAATATTGGGAATGAGTTCTCCAGAACAGCAGTGGACATAATCTTGTCAACAAAAAAATATTTCCTGCATATTTCTTACTTGGAAAACAATCTCTGGACTTGCTCAGAGATCTCAGCTCAAGTGGTTCTTTGCACGAAACACTGCTGTCAATTCCTTTGAAACACCAAATTCCTGGAGTCAAAAACATGTGGAAAGTTTACCCTTAAAACAGCAGAGATGTATGAAAATAGAAACAGAAAGTATGAAGGAGAAGAGCAAGAGGATGACAGTCACTGGCACTGTGAAGCAAAATTAGAATTCATATATTTTCAAGTGACACCTCACAAAGTATCAGCCCAGACCCAGAGTCACAAACTCACACAACAGACTGACAGACCATATGCCACTCTTTGCATTGGAGTTCCACAAGTAAGGTTTAAGATCAATCAGGGGTTAAATTCCCTCTAGGAAAATTGTGCTCTACATTGACATCTAATTCTGCTGGCAACACATGCAAATATTTAGCATGCTAGTTAGGGATTTTAGAGGTATTATTGCTTAGGCAGTGAGAGCACAGTGAGGAATGAGACAGGCTGGACCACAGTCCATCCAAGGTGCAGTGGGAAGCAGAAGCACGTTTGTTACTGCCCTGCCCTGGGGTGGGTGATTTAGCCCTACTCTCTCTCTAACATTGCAGTTGTTCTTCATGGCCTCCTCCCTGTTGCCTCAGAGGCACCAGGACACATCCCACTGGCTTTAGTCCCCTCCCTAGCTGACATAGGGAATAAAACCCGGGGCTAGAACAGTTTCTGGAGTTCCTGGCCCTGCAGGATACAATCCAGCTGTGCTCATCTGCAGAAAGGCAATCCTGGATACTCAGTTGCTCACTGTGTCTAAATACTGATGATACAAAGAAATTACTAAATTTGATGTATTAAAAACCAGATGCTGAGACTTTGGCAAGAGTCAGACCCTTGTGCTACAGTTAATGACATGATTCTCCAAGGATTTCTCACAGTCCCATTCCCTACAGGCCAGCTTCCACATTCTCACCATTCTGCCCAATGCACTGCCCCATGATGACACATGTTGCATCAGCTAATTTTCAGCTTGCAAATGCAGGTTTCCTCCTAAATGTGGGTGGTCTTGGCTTGTGTCTCAGTTTTGAAGTGCCTGGTCCTCATCTATAGGGCACCAAAGTACTTGGCATTGTTTATGCAAATCCAATGCAGCACTGAATGGCTGCAGAGAGACCATGTGGAAAAATGTTTTATCAGTCAGGTCTTGCTTACTGCTTGCAAGCCTAGTGAGAAAACCTGCTCTTTTAAAGGAAGGATAAAATAAATCTACTCAGGAGAGATTTTTTCAGGTCTTATTAAGACTGGCTTATTGCCAAAGCATTTATGATAGACAAAAATGCAGCTCAATCTGTTGAGAACACATCACCAGGTACCTGCTGGCTTGCTGAAAGATGCAGCCAAACCAACAAGTCTATAATTCCACAGTCAGCAGTAAAAAGGATTTCACTTGTGAAAATTCTTTGCCCAATAAGAAGGTACACAAGTCAAGATGAAGCAAAGCCTTTTGCTGAAAGTAATTCTTGGGTAGTCACTGGAGTGCTTCTCCACTCTTACATAGCCCTGCACTGCTTTCACTGGGAGAGTTTTCTCTTACCTTAACATGGCACTGACATAACCTCAAGAACTGCCAAGAAGTACTTCACTGATTCAGAAAGGTAAGGCACAGACAGGAAGGGAGATCAAACCCAAAGCTTAAGACATTCTTATTTGTTTGGTTAAGTTTTGATCCAGAAAGATAAAAAATGCATGAACATAAAGCTTATATTCTCATGTGATAGAAGCATACCATCTTTGATTTCATCTAAAGCCCTTCTCTGCTAAAACTCTTTGTTTTAGCAAACAAAATGAGTTTCAGTTTGGTCAGATATCTGAGTAAAATCAAGTGTAAAGCATCAGATTGTCCCTGGCTCACCCTTACAAAAAAACAAATAGGCTCTCATTCAGGCAAAATTCACTCAAGAGTGTATGAAACACACAGCAGATGTTGCCCAAGAACAGTTGATCATAAAAGTCCTTAAGAATAAGGAAGCTTTGATCCCTGTCTTCATTTTTCCCATGAATTGAAAATAACAGCATTGTCAGCAACTTCACAGTTGAGAAAAGTTTAAGTATGAAATCAAGTATTTGTTTCTTAGTACTGAAAGCAATTCAAAATCAAAACTCTGTTTTTGAAGTTCCAAGAATACCTTTTAATAATATAGCAAGTATTTTAAGAATTATCTTAAGGAAATATAAGGATTATGTTACACTGTGTTATGATACCTTTTTATATTATTAGCAATATAGCTCCATGCATTTCAACTAAATACCTTTGTTTTAACATAATTTTTCTGTAGATCTAGATTGTTCTTCAGCTTATTTAAAGTTAGCAAAGTTTAAAAGTGTGGGTTCCTTCTATGCCCGTCAAACCAAAAGAGGCAGCGGAACTCTCACCTACCAAGGACAGATAAACAAATGAGCAAATGGACAAATGTAAGAACTGGGAAAATAAAAACTATCTGAAAGATTTCACTCCTAATGGTCATCCAAGTCTGGCTGTAAATCAGAACAGATTGCCTGTGGCATCTCTGTGACAAGACCCAGTCTCCAAAACAAGATCGAGAGATTATCTACAACACAAAACAAGATGTACTTGAGTCTTACCCTCCATAAGAAAAGCTAATCTTTATTAATTAGTTGTCATGGAAACTCAGCCTTAGGAAAGCTATGAATGATACTCCAAGATCAGATACAAATTGCTTTTACAAAAGCCTTCATCATTATTTGGATAAACAAACAGTAAGCAAGGTAAAATTTGGCCTATTTCAGAAGTCCTGCTGAAAAACAAATGCCACGGGGATTCAAAAACAAATGGACAAAAAAAAGAAATTAATTAGAAAAAGTTCAAGATACTGCAAATAACAATTATGACGGTTCTTTCGGGCTTTCTGGCAGAGACCTGTTATATTTGTTACCTTCTGGCGCCTGAATGATGGACAGCTGAAAGTATCAAAGCAGCAAGACAGGAAGGACACAGCACTGCAAACACAGGGGTGAAGGGCCCTGCTCTTACCGCCTGCTGCGCGATGCACTACCAGAGAGGGGCCAGGTGCAGGGGAGAAGGCCAAGGATTTTACCATGAGACAAATTATTTCTTCACATAAAGTTAGACTTCTAGCAGTACAAGCTGACTTTGGCTTCTTTTCCTCTTTTCAGAGCTGTGTGAGTACAGCATGCTGGTCAGGAGTTACACCCCAGAGCCAAGAGGAGAAAGATGCACAAGGCTGCTGCCCCGGCACAGCCACCCCACGGCATCAGCAGAACGGAGCCGAACAAAGCAGCGAGAGGCCGAGCCCGCCGGCTCCAGCGGAACTGCCGAGCTGGCAGAATGCAATGGGCAGCGCCCAGAGAAAAGAGCTGAGGAGGCACAACAGCTGACTTCCACACCGGGCTCGCTTCTCCACTCTCTGTTGCATTTAGAGGGCAAGCAAAGGAAGAAGAAGAGGAGAGGCACAAAAATGTCCAGGCACCTGGTTGATTCCACTAACAGGGTGTTACCAGCTCTGTTATACTGGCAGCAAAGCCAGAAACAAAACCCCAGCGTGTGGAGCACGGCAGGGCACAGCCGCTCATCCCCACACAGCAGCCCGGGGACTGCAGGGCCCCGGCTCTGGCTTTCCTACGGACAGACAGGATTTGTTCTTTATCTGGCTGCAATGGTTTGTTACAGCAATGCAAGAGTGGGTATATTATGTATGTTACATATTTACATACATTGTTATGTGTATATTGTTAGAGCAGCCCAGAATGTCTAGCTTTGCTATAAACTGATAAAGGGAATTTTACATGCAATTTCCATGTTCATTCAGGAATCACATAGCATTACTTGTAAGATTATTACATATTCTATTGTGGATCAGAAAACTGTTTCATTTTATAGATGAGTGAAAAGTAATCAAACAGTTTGATTTTTCAAAAGGTAGAATTGAAATAAGGTAGAATTTATATGTCTTCTCACATAAATCAGCCAGCTGTTCCAAAATGAAATGAAATGAAATGAAATGACAAAATAAAATAAAATAAAATAAAATAAAATAAAATAAAATAAAATAAAATAAAATAAAATAAAATAAAATAAAAT
>VZUI01042458.1:0-64882 GCA_013401135.1 Cettia cetti | reverse complement strand
CCGGCCCCGGCCCCGGCCCCGGCCCCGGCCCCGGCCCCGGCCCCGGCCCCGGCCCCGCCGGTGCTGGTGCTGGTGCGCCGGCCGTGGCAAAGCCGGGAACTGCTCCCGGCCGTGGCCCTTCGCGGAAACCCACCCGAAAACCCCCATGGCGGCGCTCCTAAGCCTCACGTTTCCCAACGCTTCAGCCGTGGCGGAACAGGGAGTTCTCGAGGCAACTTTTTCTGTTCCTGGAAGCCGAGAGCTGTAGAAAACAAAACCAAAAGCGGCATCAGTACCTCCCCTACTCCACTCTGCTTCCCTTGCCTTTTCCGTATCCTTTTTTATAAATTTTACTGTAACATGGGGAAATCAATTTATTTCCTTGCTAAACGAATGTCTTACATGACTGATACGTACCATATGGAAGACGACTGGTGTCAAAGGACTGAAAATTATGACACAGTATCCAGGATATCCGTAAATCCTAAGCTATGTCCTACTTCTTCAGAGACAAAGAAGCCATTTATTTAAATAGCTCTGTTCCTTGCCACTTAAGGAGCCTTCCGGAAAACAAACCTTCAAATTAATGACATGAAAATACAATCTGAAAATACAGTGTTGTGTATAGGTTCTTTGCTGTGATAACATTTCTTATGTTACAAAACATAATCCTAACAAAATCTCAGCCATAACTTCTCTGCAAGAAACCAACCCTGAAGTAAGAGTATTACTCAGGACGTTATCAAAGAACCAGGGAGCCATTGTGAGAATGGTTTACTAAGGAGTATGTTTACAGGATGAAATACAAATCAAATATAAAATTGTGATCCATGGTAGCATACATGTCTCAGAGATGTGTACTGAAGGAGAGTAAGAACACCCAAACCCCTAAGTTCTCTATCTCCTAACCATCAGGGACTGCCACCTGCAGTATGTAGTTAATAGTTTTATGGGCCATAAGCCATCAGGTGGTTGACAAATATGTTAAGAAACCACAGGAATCACTTCCTGGAAGCCATTGAGTTTTCTGTTGATCCTGCACATTCGTATGGAGGTGTTTAACAGCAATCAGTTTAAACGTGTTAAAATATTCCAAAATCATATAACATGAGTCCCTCGGAAAGAAGGATGTAGATATTAGGTTATGCAATAAAAAATAGATGCTAGGTTATGCAATAAAAACTCCTCTGCACACCCCTCACACACCCCTCTGCACACCCCTCAGCCACATCTCCAGAGAAAATGACTGCTGTTCCTGCTTCCAAGCCCTTCCCAGAGACCAATCAGCCCAACAGAGTCCCATCTCCACAAGTGCAGAGGAGCACAGAGGCCTCGAAGCAGGTAGCAGCTCAAATAAAGGACTCAGAGGAAGCTCATGTTTTAATAAGCTTCAAATAGTTTAGCACTAAACATTTGTAAATGGTGAATTTACTATGTACTGTACATGAGTTACAAAACAGTCACAAAACCAGACAAAATAATCGTAAACCAAGCTGTGAAGTTTCTTTCCAGTAAGAACAAAAAATGACTACAAAAACATTCCCAGAATGAAGTGGAGGCTTCTAGTTTATGACAAATGCTTTAAGTTAGCTAAGAAGACCAGATAACATAGGGACTTCCCCTACAGCAAACAGAAAATACTGTGTCAAAGCTACAGGTTTATCTTAGCTCTATGTAGCTGCTAGGATTTTCTTTCACACTATTCCTATTTTCAGAAGTCAAATAATAAAACAAAAAAATAGGTAAAAATCTCCAAGGTTGCAATCATCTTTCTTCAACACAGAGTATTAGAAAACTGGACTGCTTTGCTGAACATTCATTCCTAAAATCTTAAAAAAAAAAAAAAAAGTCATCAGTTAAATAATTAGTAATTATGGGGTTAAAATGTCTTAGAGTAATCTATGTTTACAGTCAGTACACTTCTAGCATACTTAAGTAAGTATACTATGGTAAAACAAGAAAATTGGCTTGCTTAATACTACAAATTCCGGACAATGATCTGTATTTCTTTCAAAATAACTATTTTGATTGATAGATTTTGGAATTTAATTTTGTAGATAATCTTTCAAGTTCAGCAAAATCAATCAGGCAGACTGATACAGATATAACCTATTTTCCAGATACTAGTTCTACAAGTCATCTCTGGCATTACATTTTTCCTTCTCAATCTGGATTATATAATTGAAGAGAATAATGAATTGTTTAACATCAAAATTATTATGGTAAAATTTAAACAAATGCATCCAAGTTTACTACACATAAAGATAAGAGAAAGAACACTTGCTATCTTTCAAATATTTCTTCTGGTTCTAATTCTATGTTCCTCTTTCTTCCTTATAATGTAAAAATCACAAATAAATTACCCAATAAACATCTGCATTGGCACAATTGATAACTAATTCCATTTTTAGTCGACTCAGTTTTTTTGTTAGGTATCACAGTCAACATTTCCAAGGTTCAATTATTTCTGTACCAGCTGATTTTGGAAAAAATACATCTTATAATTTAAATATTATTTTTAAAAATATGACAAGAACAAAGGAGACATGACTGCCTGTCTAATGGCTGCCAGATTAGCATTATTATGTAAAGTCTCTATTGACTGTGCATGGGTCTTTTTTAATGGCAGTAATACCTGTAGCTTTCTGGACTAGAGAAACACTGCCTGCCTTCAAAAATGCTGACAATCTAACAGCACCATGCAATAAATGATACTGTCTAATTTTTTTTTTCTGTGGTCTCCATACATGACCTGGGAATTGGAACAGGAGAGGCTATGTCCCCCAGTGTGGTGTCATGAATATTGACAATATCAGTGAAATCACATAATTCAGCTCATGTTTGGAGCTGCAAGTGGTACCAACAAAGAGAGGCAAGAGCTGCAGACCCTGCTGCACGTGGGCTCCTGCCAATGTTTGCAGTCTGATGTAGCTAAAAACCAGCCTCCCTTCCACAGGCATGAATTCTTCTTAAATCCTACATCCTTTCTTTGGAAACCAGTACCATTTCCCTAGCAATAAGTCATAGTTCTGCCTCTCCACCTCTCCCTTATGTATTTCTGTATTATTGAAGTCTGCTACCCCATTGTGCTAACCTCTCCACAGAGAACAAATCTCTGTAACACAGAGGTCTGCCAGATCCACAGTATAGAGGTCCACCACACTATGAAACACCTTTCTCCTCAAGAAAAGATTTGGACAGACCAAAATGTTTTGCTTGGTTAACAAGGGGTTAGCAAGGGGCTCGGTGGGTGAAGATGGATGGTATCTTTGGTAACCTGCTTTGAAAGAACATTATATTCTCACAAATTTGTCAGTGAGACACCCATCAATTAATTACAATTCTCTCTGATGGAATCTAGTTAAAGTAATACCTGTCAGTGGCCTCTGCCAGGGCAGTAGTGCCATCTTGCGTGGAGCTGGAGTATACCAAGAAATTTCTCCCCCAGATCTCTGCTGCATCAGGGATCTAGGGGAGAAATTAAATTCTTGTTAAACACTTCAAAAATCTACATCCATTTTCAAAATACTAAAATAGTTCAAGTTCTTGGAAGTTCTTTACTTCAAGTTCTTTACTTCAAGTCAAAATGCTAAACAAGTTTCCACAACAGAAAAATAATTTTTTCCCCTTACTTTTCTCTCATTTTTGCTGTACCAAAACAAAACAAAACAAAACAAAAAAAAAAAAAAAAAAAAAAAAAAAAAAAAAAAAAAAAAAGAAGAAGAAGAAAAAATGGGAAGACAGATGTCTTCTCAGTATATTTTTAAATAAAACTCTATGAAAAATGCCTGAATTTAGAAAATAAATATTGGCAAAAACAACATTTGCAGATCAAGATGTCGGCAGATGGAATGAGTAGACTGTTTCTGGAAAAACATTAATTCCTGTTGTAAGACAAAATGTCAAATTGTACTATAAGGTGGTGTTTGAAATGCCGTGTATCCTCACAGACTCAAGTTGGAAAACTGAATTATATACTCTTTAGTGCTGAAAGAATTCTGGATATTAGAGCATAGTGCTTATGTAATCAGGGTTGTAGGTTTGATACCCGTATGGGCTATTCACTTAAGAGTTGGAATCGATCCTCGTGGGTCTCTTCCATCTCGGAATATTCTGGGATTCTGTAATTCTAGCACTTATTTGTATCACTCTTTTTAAGGCCAACTGACAGAGCATAATTTTTTTTGACTCAGTATTTTTAAGAATGAAAATTTAGTTTCTTTGGGTTTCAAGGCCAGCCTGTAATTACAGATGATGATGCCATGAAAACAATCTTACACATGATGAGAGGCAGAGCAAGATAAGAAGCGTTAGGCGACAAAGGCATTTTTAATTATTTTCCCTGTTGATTTACATGTATTGCCCAGATACATCACACCCGAATGGTGAGCCTACCAGGGCCTCTCTGTCTATTCCTATAGGATGAGTTTTTTCAAATTTCTTGAGACAGCGTCTGTAGCCGAAGGGGAGGGGTGGAACTGGGGGCGGGATCCAGAACAGGCTCCTCCCGGGGGCGGCTCTCCTCATCCTCAGGCGGTTCCCCCGGCTCGCCGGCATTCCCCGTCTGGTGTCTTCTGCGCTGCGGGGTGCGATGGGGTTCGTCTTTTCGAAGGCCATGAACGACAGCCTGAAAGGGCAGCAGGAGTTTATGCGGGTGCAGGTAACAGCGAGGCCGGCGGCGGTGCGGGGGAAGCTCTCCCGCGGCTCGCTGGCTGCTCAGGGCTGGGCTGGCAGCCTCCGCTGCTGAGCTTTGCTCTCCTCCCAGGGTTAAAGGTGCTCCATTGGCGTGTTCCGCCAGTTCCTCTGTGGTTACCTAGTGCAGCACGTTCAGGTGTGTCAAGCACCTGTTCTCTGTGTCAAAGGACTTCCTCGACAGTTTATCTTAACAAATTGTAGACGTGGAAACTATCATTAAAGCAGCCAGACTCTAAAAACTATTTTGGAAACCTACTTTGAAAAGTACATTTATGCTGAAGTTAAGCTGTGTTGCTGCACTGTAACATTGCAACACGTATGTGTTAAAACCAATCAGTTATAATGGAGTTGCTTGTATCTTACGCTCTTAAAATACATGAATTAAATAGGTTTCAACTCTTCCACTATAAAATCTTTCAGAGAGTTCTTTCTGTAAATTCAATCAGATAACTGCTGGTATTCATTGTCCTAGAAACCTCAGACTCGGGGATGGGGACGTTTTATTCCCTCTCATAAAATGAAAATAGCAGCAGAAAAAAGGGAAAATAGTTTGATTAGGGTTCAGAAAGTCGTACAGAACAGACCTACAGTACAGCACTAGCTTTCTAATATGTTTTTAAATATCTTGTAACTTACACGTTGCTTAAAGTTTACTAAATTGCCAGTAGATGGCATATTCCAGTTACAAAGCATTGTGCAGATAGTAGGTTTTGTAGGATCACAAGTAAACCGAACTCTGAAGGTGACCTTGTAAGTTACTTAAACTTACATTAATATGCTAAGTGCTGAAATGTAATCTGATGGATTTAGCTGGAGCTTGTTCCTTTAGTTTTGCATCTGAATTGAACACACTTTAAACGGTCTAAAAATTTTAAACATTAAATTTATAGAATGTTTGAAGTAGTGATGAACTTCCAGTTTACTAAGTTGCCAGTAGATGGCATATTCCAGTTTACAAAGCAGTGTGCAGATAGTAGGTTTTGTGGGATCACAAGTAAACCGAATTCTGAAGGTGACCTTGGAAATCAGCCTAAGAAGAACAAAAATAGCATAAGGAAAGATGATGTAATAATACAGTGGATAAGTCTTAGCTGTTCAAAGAAAAGCAACCTTTTGCACAACTTATAGACATCATTTTCTCGCTCTGCTGTGTTACATGTTTCTTAGATGCAACCAAAAGCTTTTTGTACAAATCTTTTTATTTTTTCCCCCTCTTCACAGAGGCGCTCCTCCCAGCCCCAAGGTTTTTGGAAATCCAAGTATCAGGAAGGTTTTCGGTTCGACATATTGATAGTGAAATTAAAGTGGAAGCTTGCTTCATAAACTGCTTCTCTGTTGGGCAAATAGAGTTGAGGAAAGAGCTTGAATTCAAGATAACATTTTGTAGGTAGCTGCAGACTTTGAATGCCAGTCTCTGCCTTGGCTAGTTCTAGTTAAAATGGTCAGGCATTTATAAACTTGGAGGGCAGTTACAAAAATACCTTTTCAAAATTACATATAAAATTTTTGCAAGTTGTTCTTCAGGAACTTCCCCTGCATTGTGTTTCTCTTTTTTTACAATAGTTATGGTCAGATTAGTACGTTTCTTTCTAGCACTGGAAACACCCAATCATATCTGATTCCTACTGTGTTTGCAGACACACCTGCAGTGTTAGAAGACCCCTATGTTTTGAAAACACCTGAAATGTACAGTTGAATTGGGTGTAAAAAGATTCAATGGGGGCAGGGGGAGAACTAAATTTTATGTCATCCCCCATTAGGGGATGGAAGAATGTCATCCTGCTTCAAGCTTGGGGAAAGTGTAGGGAAGAGGAGAGACTGTAATTTGTCTTTTCCATATGTGACATGCAGTTTACTGCAAGGCTTTCTACTTATTTGAAGAAAATGGTATAGCCTGATTTATTTGCTTTAGACAGAAATTGTTACTAGAAATACTTGGAGAAGTTAGATCATGCTAGGACCAGAATGAAATAGCTTAACTTAAAACATTTATATATTCATATGGTGAAATTACTGGGACTTGGATGCTATCAGTTCACCCAGCTAGAAGCAATATAATGTACTTCCTATAAGATATTCAAAAATGTTGATTTGTCTTAAATGTAAATCGACCCTAAAACAACATGTGGGAGCAAAACTTCTTGGAGGTTTTCATAGCTTCTGAGTGTTCTTAAAGAATCCCATGATTAAGATGGTAAAGGAACAGGGTACAATTATCACTCCAAGCCAAGTGGTGCAAGTCAAGAAGTCATCAAAGTTGTTTCACCTAGAATGCCTTCCCTAGTAGCAATGATGGTGTGACAGTGTGCAGAAATGAACTAGTTACTCTTTGGGTAGACCTGGAATGAAACACAGTAGATATTGGTGAGACAGTCAGAACCTGTAAAGCTTCTCCTGCCCCTTGCAGATGAATAAGTATCATAACATTACTGTAAAATGCTTGGAACAAGATTTTTGTACTATTAATTTCTGTGACAGAATACTTTTTGTAAAGCAAAAAAGCCCCAAATAGGTGTATGTTCTCCTCTGAACACAGAGAGAATACAAAGTTGTTTAGTGATTGACTTATTTCATGTTTAAGATTGTATCTTGGAAAGAGACTGTTGCAAAAAGAAGAAGACAGTAACATGATAGAAGTTGGTAAAGACCCCTCCAAATCCCAAACCTTGGTGCATGCTAAAGGTCAGTCAGTTTTAGAATCATTCTGATATGTGCTGGACAGCCAAACCAGCTTGACTACTTCAGAATAAGTCAGTATTAAAACATGTTGTGCATGGGTTTTTTCTTTATACCTTTTTTGGGATAACTCTGAAAAGAAGGGATTGTGGCCTTCTTGTATCTTAATGCTTTTGGAAGGATAATAAAAACTCAACTATTTGCCTTGATGTTGAAGGACTGTTGTATCTTTTGAAGTTGTTTGTATTGTCTTTGTGT
The DNA here is from genome assembly GCA_013401135.1 of Cettia cetti. Classification (NCBI taxonomy): domain Eukaryota; kingdom Metazoa; phylum Chordata; class Aves; order Passeriformes; family Sylviidae; genus Cettia; species Cettia cetti. Next base: position 57,274 of record VZUI01042458.1, on the reverse strand, counting down.
GGCTCCAGAATGAAATACCAATCTGTGTCAAGTGGAGACTATTTGTGGTGAAAGTTTGTTGAGGCTTTGTTTTTATCATTAGCCCACTCCTTAAAGTGTAGTTTGCAAAATTATTTTCAAACACTTTGATATATCAGGTCTACAGTTCAAGACTAGTATAGGGCCTTGCAAAGTGCTTTTAGTGAGGCTGAATACCCATTAGAGGAGGTCTCTGCTTCAGGCCACAGAGCAGTTATAGGTGTTCGGTTTTTTTAAAATGAGCTTTGTGTGTCCTCTTAACACAATTAAATGCAGGAATTTCATAGTCAAAGTGCTATGTTCTGTACTTTCTGTTCTAGAGATGCTTTTATTCCTTATCCTTTTCTCTTTTTTTTAACATGCCAAATGTACATCCTAAGAAAGCTGTTGCAATAACAATTTACTAAGAAAGCCATTTTAAGATGTACAAGGCAGCATGGAAAAAGATATGTATCTGAAAGTGATAAGTAGGAATGCAGAAATATTTGTGGCTGATTGTGCTTTCATCAGCACGGATTAGAACACTTTAAATATTTCTTATTATTTGAAGACAGTGATCTTACTGTCTAGAACCACATGTCAAGAACCCTGACAATTTGTTTTTTTCATAAGAAATTGTCTGACCACATACTGTGATGAGACAGGCTTAAGTTTGGTTAGTGCATAATAAAAGTACATTGTCTTCAAATAATATCAAAAATACTAAAACAACCTTGTATGCTGTGTAGTGTTATTTAGACTGATAAGAAGCAAAATCATGGTAGAAGGTCACAGCACAGTACAGATTAAAATTTTAATTTTCTGTTAATGAATTTGATTCTAGGATTGCATAAAGCAGACATCTCAGAGTAGTATTGCTGCAGTGATGTGTAAAAGATATTCTACGGGCAATTTAAGAGGTGATTAGAATATCTTTTACACATCAATTATTAAGCACAATTCTAAGCACAATTTAAAAGGTGCTTAATTAAAAAACCCTTTTAATGTAGGGTGCAGACATAGAAAAGCCTAAGCTCTCCTGCCAAATTTTAACCAGGTTTCCTAACACATGTAGAGGAATCAAAAGTGCTTTCTTTAGTTTTAAACAGAAACCCACCAAATCATACCATTTCCTCCCCTGACACTCCACCAATTAGATTTTAGTTTATGTCCTGCTGTTATTTTTATAGAGGTAACACTGCTTTTGGCTCTAAAAATTTGCTTTTCCCTTCTTTCCTTGGGAAACTCTACACAGGGGAAACTCATATCACAGTTTTCCTATATATAGCATGTCTGCACTATGTGAAAGGTAACCCTACAGAGAAGGAAGATGAGATTTTGTTTTAAAACGAAGGGGTTTGGGTTTTTTTTTCCAGTGGTACTATAAGAGTTGAATTACATGAAGATATCTCAATGTGTATAATAATGCACAGTAAGCAGTGGTTCCTAATCCATATTACTAAAAAATTCAAGTCCTAGTAGCTTTTAAAATCCTTCATAACTGTTATCAGTTATATCTAAGTGTATAAGTGTTCTATTACTTGATTAGAAGATTTTTTCAATTGGAGCTCCACAAATAATTGGTGATACACTGATTTCTTAATTGACTGACCTTTTTTTCCCCCTTCTCATATTAGCTTAATCTTTAATAATGAGATCTGAATTGAAGATTACTTTGTAATTTTGCTATATCACTCTTTTCTCTATTACGAGATGATAGATGGAAAGGCAAGAATGGAAGGACTGATTTGTTTTTATATCTTTATGTATCAGACCTAAGGTTTAAGGTTTAAGTCTCTTGATGTTGTCAAGCCATTGAAGTTTTCACCTAGATGCATTTCTGGGAAAACTTCACAAAAAAAGCAGTGAGGAGAGAAGCACTGATTCAGAGTCAGAGAATGGAAAATTGTGTTGCATAGGGGCCTGCCTAGTGAAATGAAGAAAATAGGGTAGTAAATACAGCACAAAGAATTCTCTAAGCTATTGCAGAGCACTTTACTCTGGTTTTGAAAAAAAAAAAAAAAGCCCCCAAACCCCAGAAAATTACAAACCTTTTCTCCAAATAAAAAAAAAAAAAAATTACATTCTGCCATCCTAAAAAAATTGTTTCTACTACAACAGTACAATAGGAGCATTTTGCTGTTGCACCAGATGTTAAGTAAAGTAGTCTAGAATGTATCTAGTTCTTGCAGAAGCTTTTATGAGACAGTGAGCTGGGAATTTCTGCAGTGTTGATGGTTCTGGAAAAAGGAAGCCTTTATATGCTCAAGCACACATGTATGCAACCTGAGAAACAAGCAGAAAGAAAAAGAGCTGTCTCTGGTCATGATACTGTGGGAATAACTGAGATGTGTTAGGATAGCTCATGAAACTTGAAATCTCTAACAGACAGGTACTAGCTCTTCAGGAAAGACAGGAAGAAAAGACAAGAAGTAGTGATACTCATGATGAGAAGGTGTACCTTGTGAGCTAAGGTAAAAGTAGAATCCACAAAACTTGACACTGTGGAGGGAGCATGCTGTAGGTTGCCAATCAAAGTGACAAAATACATGAAGAAACAACAAGCTGTTCTTTTAACAACTGAAGAAAGTCTCTGGATTATGAACTGATTCTCATGAGAACTCTAGTCTCCCTAAAACCTGCTGGAAGTGGCATGAATAGGAGGACATAAGCAATTGAGTATATTTCTGCAAAATGTGAGGAATAATTGTGAAAAAATGTGAGAAAAATATGTATGCACTACATGGGCCATCCAAGGGCCATCATGCACAGCAGAAATTATTACATTTATGAATAAGGGATAACTGTAATATTAGAGGCACACTTGATTGTAGCAGGATGAGTTGCAGACTCTGGACATTGAGAAAGAGGATTTCATCTTACTTAGGAAACTGGTAAGTGCAGTTCTATAGGAGCTCGAAGGATAAAGGAGTCCAGGAAAGCTGACGTGATTTAAGTGTCAGCTAAATGTCCTTGGCCACAACACAGACTGGGAACTGAAAAATGGGAGCAATTCTGTAGAGATGCAGGGGACACTGGAAGACAGCAACTAGGACATAAGTCAGCAGTGTACCCTGACAGAAGAGAGAGTCAAAAGGACAAATGAGGGCTTTATAAGCTCTAGTGAAGCCAGTAGGTTGACAAAATTTTCTGTTGTCTTCTGCTCTGTGCTTTGTTAAGTGCATTTGAATACTGCATCCACTTTTTGCCCCCCATGTTCCCCACTGCAAGAATAATGTAGGTGAAAAAGAGCAGCTTTTGCAGCAGACCATCATGATGGCCAAGGGGTGGAGCACTTCTTGCAAGGAAGGCCAAGTGAGCTGTGCTTACTTAGCCTGGAATGGGATGCCTTCTGGGGTGCAGGATCCGACAGCAGCCCCCCACCAACTGTGAGTAATCAAGAATGCACAGCCAGAAAGTGCAAGAGGTAATGGGTATACATTGAAACAGGATTTCAGGAGCAGTTCAGACTGAGTGTAAGGAGAAACCTTTTCCCCTGCAAGGCCAATCCAGCAATGAAGCAGAGGCTCAGTGATGCTTCCATCCTTGGAGGTTTTCAAGACCTAGCTGGATAAAAGCCCTCATCAGCCTGGTCTCCTGGTCTGATCGCATAGCTGATCCTGTTCTGAGCAGGACTGCTGAGGTTGAACCCCAGTCATTTTATGATGCTCTAACCCCCATGGAAGTAGGTTGTGGCTCCCTGTATTTTGTGAATCCTGTGAGGGAGGATTTCCTTACCTCTCTTTCTTCCCAGACTGAGAATTATGAGCAGTTACTGCTTGATGTCTGCACTTGTACTGAACAACACATGCACTGCAGCAATCTGTTGAAACAAGATGTGGGTTGGTCTTTTAACTGACAGCTGTCAGACAGACTTCAGATGTATGTTAAATGATAATGATACAGAAATAACATCACAAGGGATGGAGAACGGAATCAGGAATTAAAGCCTCTGTGTGCCCAGCTTGTCAAATTGCAGAAACAAAGCAAAAATTTTGTTTGTGGGAATAACCTACTTGAAAAAATAATTGTTGAATGTCCTGTATAGTTTGGAAGTTTTGCAATGTATGTTGCTGTATTAGCAGATATGTGTCCCCTACACTATATGTAGCAGTATGTATCCAGCATTAGCACATGCGTAAGCCAGATGAAATCAGAAATTCCAGTAAAAAGTCATAACTGTTATTTAAGTAAAACACATTTAAAAAGTATTGCTATGAGATTACAGCAGGTCAGCTCTGCCAGTCTTTCAGGGTCAGACTGGAGGATTGAAATTCTTGAAAAGTGTAACTTTAAAGAGAAAGTTACATAGGAGAAGCACTGAAAGTGCTGGAAAGAAAAGAGACTAGTTAGTGCTTAGGGCATGTCATTGTTTTATTGTTGTTTTGGGGTTGCAATTCAGAGTGTTTTGCAAGGTTTTTTGGTAGACTTTTGGGGTTTTTTTCCTTCCCAGCAAGAGGATTTCTTACCAGACCAGAAGATAGTCTTCTCAGTGGAAAAGCATCATTGCTTTCAGGAGTCAGATGCAGTCCTCCATATTAATCTCTGATGGGAGCCACTAAACTTGTTAGAAAATAAACAGGCTAGGGAAATACACTTCTGACAGATCTTCTATTTACCAATAATAAGTGTTTTATTATAACCTGTCTACAACATGAATCTCTGGATAGTCTCAATCCCAGTCTGCCTGTTGTCCCACTTCTCTCCCTATTTTACTGTGTCACACTCTAAAGTGCATTCTTCTCCCCAGGTAATATTGGATAGCCAGGAAACAGTCATAGACCTGCTTTCATAGCAGTTAGTCTTCGAGTGTTTATAGACTTGCTCCCTGTATGGTCCCTATGTGAGCATGGAAAAGATTCTGTACTACTTGGTTAAAAAAAGTCAAGATCAAGTAAAACTGGAGAAGTAAGGGCTTATTTTTCTGTGTTTTGACAATGCTGTAGGGCTTTTTTTTTTTCTGAAAATCAATGGCAATCTTTCATTGTTTTTTTAAATATTTTCCTTCTTTTGGGGTCCCTAACATCATCTCGGGTTATTTTGAACCATGATAAAACTACATTATTCTATTCTAATGAGGACTAGATGGTGGTATGGAAAATCCTCTATAGTTCTGTACCTCAGTGGATATTTTTATACTCCTTTCTCCTTTCTTTCTCCTTTCTCCTTTCTTTCTCCTTTCTCCTTTCTTTCTCCTTTCTCCTTTCTTTCTCCTTTCTCCTTTCTCCTTCCATGGTCATTTGTTTTTCCCTGCTTTGTTTTAACAGCTTCTTTTGAAGTTTTGGCAGTGATGCAAATTAATAAAGGAAAAAAACTAAAGGCATTTCTTCCTCAGTTAGTTAAAATTGTGGAGTAAGTGGGCAGATAGTATAAGACATTGTAGTGAAACTCATCCTCTAGCGCAGTAAGGCATAGTCTGCCTTTTCGTAGATACAAATTATACAGCATTTTCTTCTGTAACTGAAATTTTCTTTTGACACAACATAGAAATGCCAAATGTATTTATCTCTTGCAGAAAAAACATTTTACTTAGTTCATTCAAATTATAAATTATAACATTTCTACTTCTGAAAATGGCTTTCAAGTCTTCTGTGCTTTCATCTCTTCTTCAGCTCTTGCCTGTGGAGAAACATGTATGCATTTTACACTGTATGCACAGGTCATGTCACATGCATTCACAAATCAGCTTGAAGTGAAACGGATATTGGGTGTTATCCACAAATGGCACAAAAGCTCTCAGTTTTGTAAGAAAATGCTGTGGAATATTATCATATATACTAATGTGTAAATATGAATATCATTGGAATGTAAATGTTAGAAAAGGTGTGTGATGAAAGTATCTGTTTTTGGAAAAAAAAATCAAAAACTCACTGAAAGCATAGATATGTTTTAATATCGTAATATGATATTATGATACTATAAAATGATAATAGCATAATAATGATAATATATTTTTATTATGGTATCAGCTTAATATGAAATGTTTTCTTTTCTCTACGCTATCAGCTCTTGGTTAGAGGCAGACCATAGCATGATTACATTACATACCTGCTAGGATTGTATTGCTTTAAGAGGTTTGCTTTGAATGACAATAAATGAAAGTAACAAGGCAATTTTCTTTTCATGTTCAACAATCTGTCCTTAAATCTGAAAATATAGAAGTACCCCCTAGCATGCTTATTAATTTACCATATCTTTTGACTAAATTATATCCAATTTTTTTCTGAAATAAAGACATAAAAACAGTAAAAAAAATGTAGACCTATTGTAATGGATGGAAGAGGACTACAACACTTCAGTTTATATCCAGACACTCATGTGTATCTCGAAACAAGGTGTTGTAACTTCAGTTATACAATTGTTTATTATTGGTGCCTGCTTTTCACCTCAATGTCTCTTTGAAAATGTACAAAGAAGTCATAACATTTGTATTTGCCCAGTGAGAAATAAGTTTGAACCTTCCAGCAGGAGTTTTAAGTTTGTTTCTTATTGTAATCTGTTTGATAATCTAGGTAACCCTCTAGTGGTTTTTGAAGTTCTTACTTCTTAAGAAACGTCTAACTGAAGTTGCTATGATAGTATGTGACAGGATGTATAGTAAAAGAGGCAGCTGAAGCATTTTAAACATATCTTAAACTGAAAGATGAGATTACACATTTAGCAGAAATAAAGTACAAGCAGTGTTTGTACATGCATATTTAAGAAGATAATGTTTTTGTGCAAATGTACCCCTTCCTTAAGTTACTGGTTTTGTGATATTTGAATGGAGTCATGGATTCTACACATTGCTGGACTTCCTTTACTACAGATGCTGAGAATTTTGTGAGGGAGAGATGAGGAAAACCTGATTTATTTATCAGACAGCTCATGGGTCTCCTCTGATCTCCTCTCCTCATTTAGTTTTAAATTCCTTAAAACTAAAAATTTATTGAGAATGTACAGATGCTATTAGGATAGGTCAGTAGGGGTTTTATTAGAAACTAGACACAAATTCTTAAAGACAAATGCAAAATGTTAATGGTAATTGGATGAGGAAAAACTGAAACTTTTGAAAAACCAAAACGTTAATGTCTTTTTGATACCTAGTAGGCTCAGTCTTAGTACTTAAACAGGTAAAAGGAATTCATAGAATCATAGAATACGCTAAGTGAAAGGGAGCCATCAGGGTCATCATGTCCAACTCCTGGCCCTGCACCTCATAAGCCTATTGTTTGTTCTTGGTAGGGACCCACACCTTGCACATGGTCCTTTATCCTGGGACTCTGAGTAATGAGCTAAAAAGAAGAATGGAAAAGAGAGTATGAGAAAGTATGAGTAAGGGCAGGGGGAGATGGCATGTCTTTTATTTAAAGATGGTTATATCTGCAAATACAATTTTGGGGTTCTGTTGTTTGGGGTTTTTTTCCCCCCTAATAAATTCAATTAACCTATTACTCAGTCAAATACTATCAATTATTTATCAGTTGATCTTAAAATTAGGTGGTGCTTGAAATGTGCTATGTTTTGACTCTCAGCAGGAAAATGGCTAATGTTAAAATGCCAATGAGTTTCTGAAGAAGAATTTTTTTTTCTTGCTTCTTCACTTTCATTGATAAAAAAAGAAAGTACTGACACAGGTTTCTGCAGTCCTTCTTGTGCCTAATAAAATTTTGTGTGATGACATTTTTCCATCTACAGATTTGTCACCTTGTCTTTGTTAGTAAAAGATCAACCACCTCTGTGATGATACCTGAAAAATTGGATTTCTCTTAATGTCTCAGACACTGAGTCATTTTCTTGAGGATCATGTAAATCCCTAACCTTTTCCTCCCGAAAGTTTCAGTGAAATTTAGTCAAAATAACATTTTTTTAGTTCTATTAAAATGAAAACAATTGTTCCCTTTCTTTCTTGTGAAGTAAAATGTAAGCAAGCTTTGCCTTTCAGATTACTACCATCAGTTTACCTTTGGGGTGGAAAATAGCTAGATTTGTTTTCTATTGACAAGATACGAGTAGCACTTATGACATCACTAATGCATTTGTCTTGAAGCATTACATAAATTGTTTTGCCCCTTAGGTGATCTGTGCTTAATTCTGGGAAATAAATGCTCTCTGGTAACAATTCTATATCCTTATTAGTTTCTGCGCATCAAATGGAACAGAACAAGATAAATTACATCTGTACTGAGGAAGATTAGAACCATCTGTCTTGCAGGAAAAAACAGTTTGGTTGGTATTAGCTGACAGATTGTATACTTTGCCTGACCATTGTAAAGAAATAAATGAAATGGTTAACAAAGAGCAGATTTTAATAGCTATTTCTAACATGCAGTGACTACCAGCAAAAGATGCAAAACAGATGGGTTGCTGCACTAGTAGTGAGACAAATATTAATTAAATTTATTCAGTAAAATCAATTATATTTTGGTGGGGGCAATCTCTGTGACTAGTACATATCATTGTGAATGCAGCTTGCAAATTTTGTCTTGCTTGGAGGTGCACCTCCAGCTTACCTTTATATGTTTAGTCTCAATTTGTTGGAGGAATGTAACTGAATTCAAAGGAAAAATGCCTTGTGAATCTGGTTCTTGTGACACAACAAATTTGCCATAATTCTTTTCCTCTTAGTGGAGCAAAGCTGTCATTTTAGACTTTTGTTAAGTCCACTGAAGTAAAATTTGGTCTTTTACTTGCTTTCTATGAAGTACTATTTCCTGAATGTTAAGTTTGGAAAAAAACCCAGCTCTTACTCAGTTCTTAGTCAGATATTGAAATCACTTGAAATTGTAACATTAACTCTTTGTTTTATACGTCTTGGTGTATTTTACTCTTCCTACAGCATTGATACCTGCTTTTTACATAACTGGCTGTTCAATGACTTTGGTTTGTCTCTACAAAGCTTGTATAAAATTTCTGAGAATTATGCTCGTAATAGTACATTTAAACTTCGCTTACTCTTTTAAATAAGATCATTAAATGCAAGTGGTGGATGCCCTTCTGCAGTCTGCTGCATGTTTGTTGCCTAAAACTCACACAGAAGAAAAATAAGAATGCTAGCTTACTGCCAAGAAATTTTACCTTTATGGTTTGCCCCTTAGCTTGAGTCTCTCCTTTGTATGGCTCAAAATATCACATGGGTTTAAGGGCTTTTAATATTATTTACTCTTTATACAGAGTGTAATTTCAGTACCTTATTGAAAACAAAAGGAATATAAAGGATTTTGTGCTAATAACTAGAATGTCATGGGTTTGATCTGTGACCACTGAGTTAAGGGTTGGGGCTCAGTCCTGGTGGGTCCCTTCCAACTCAGAATGTTTTATGATTCTGTGTGATTTTTTTCAGTGCAGTTTATATTCTGGCTTGTGGCTAATATTGTGAAGCCCTTTTCTTTTTCTGATAACTCTGTGCTTGTAAATAATTTGTAATCTGTCTTTTTTGCGGGGAAGCTTTAAAAATTAAGTTTTCTTTTGAAAGAAAGCAATTTCTTGCAGTGCTAACAATTTTAATTGCTCTATGTACTTGATGTGAAAAATATCTGCAAACAAGCTTTGAAGCAGCAGGATAAAACATTTAGGTCTGATTTATTTTAACTGTTTGATCTAGAGGCCCATTTCCTGAGATGTCTGTGGGCATTCTGGTCATAGAACCAAGCAGACACTGGGTAATTAAGTTGTCATCTCTGTATTGCACTCTGGTGGCTTACAATGGAGGTGTAGAGATAGGTATCACTATTCTATTTTTCATTTATTTTTGCCAAACAACCATTTGCAGCAGCCTCTGGTTTTAGCCATTGAATGAGACCAAGGATAAGTCACATGAGCTTCTGTTCTTTCATCTACTGATGAAATGCCACATGTTGCTGTACTATCTGCACACTAACTTTCATACGTGTTTTGGAAGGGATGTGTGTATTTTTGTATGTGTGATTGTCACTTTTTTTTTTTTAATACTTAAGCCTTATTTTTCATTTCAGGTCTGTCTGCTCAGAGATTAGAAGTTAGTAATTTTTAAAAGAACACTTTCAGAGTGTCTGAACATTGAAAAACTGTAAGTGAAATAGGCAGTATAGCCATGGCCTATAACAGATGTATTAACCTCTGACAAAACTGGAGAGCTCTTTTAACATGAGTGTAAGGTTATTCCAAAAGTTTCTTCAAGTTTCAGTTTTTTTAGATACTGGGTTTCAGAACTTAAGCAAAGATGGTGTTTATCTGATTATTTCTTGTAAGGTTGTTAATTCCTTCCCTGTCCAAATATCTGTTTACCAGGATGCCAGTATAATTATGTCTTAATGATGTTGACATGAAATATGTTTTCTATAGGTTTACTGCCATGACTGCTCTCAAGCTAAGTGTTTGTCCTGCCCAATATTTTAGACAGGTTGGGTAAAAGAGTATATCTCCCAGGAGAGCCATTAAGCATATTGGGTTGCAAATTGACTCTTTATTGAGTGGTGATTACTGTGTCTTCCTCCCACAGACACATAGACTCACACAAAATACACCAGGGAAATTATGTCTAATACATGTGGACAGTGAAGAAGAGAGCATTTCGCACTGGCTTTGCTTTTCATTTCCATTGAGTATTTGTACACCACATTCCATCCCATTTGGGGTACAAAACCAAAGTTGGATCTATTCCATCTACAGCATCTGAACATGGAAGAGAGAAAACAAGCTAAGAGTCTAAAGTATGAGAAATTTCTAGTCTAGTGAAGATGTGGCTTGTAATCCAGACATGGGTTTTTTTCGCAAGTTGTCAAAGTTGATTAAATTATTTCAGATGAGAATTTTCTCCCACTGGATTTTTATCAATGACATGATGGTATCAATGCTCTTTTATGTGGTTTGACATCATTGTGGTAGTCTGAAGAATAATCAGTAGAAATGATAAGGATGGTTACCACTGACTAGTTTATTAGCATTATCAGTTTCACGGCAACTGACCTTTTCTCTCTGTGCCTCATTTCTCTTCATCTGTCATGATTCATTTTGTAACATTGATTTTCTTTTACTAAAACAGTTTCTATGTGGCAGACTTCAAAATCCCAATCAGCCCTTACAGTTGCTCACACAGTGTTGAGAAACTACTAGCTGTATTTAAAGAAAAAAATGGGAAAGTTATTTCTAATTGGGTCCTCTTGAGAGTGTTATAAAATTTAAAATGTCACTTGCTACTAGTACCCATTTACTTTGGAATACTAAATGTTTTTTAAATTATGCAATCAATATTTTTGCCAATATTAAGTTGCTACTGTCACTCTTTTTGTTATAATATTAACTATGTATATAAAATCATGGTCTGACTGCTGTAGGATAGAAATAATTGAAAAGCATATTTGGATGTGCATCCATACATCCACATCACAGCTTCAGTTCTCTTGTGCTATGCACAGCAACCTGGCTAAGAAAATTGCAGTATCTCTCTTCCTCCTGTGCTAAAGCTGCACTTGAGATCCTTTATCCATAGTTTTTAGTGCAAGTAAAGTAATGTAAATCATTAGTACTGAAGTTTTTATGGCTATATAGATGGACCATTTATGTACTTAAAATGAAGCAGAATTTATTCCCTAAGGCATGGCACTTGGATGGTGAATGGTTTGTTCATCTGATATATGTAATGTGCACCTGTGGCTTGTTTTCTCAACAATCAACTTCTCCCATCAGTAAGACTTTTCTAAATAAACTACAGCCCATCTCTGCTAAGTCTGAATGATATACTTTTTTTTTGTCTCATTACCTATAAAATTCTATAAAATGTTTTGCAGTAAAAATGAATACCTACTGTTCTTAATTCTTACTTCTGTTCTGCCATAATGGGAAAAGAAATAATTTTTTAAATTATTGTAAACTAAGTCTTAAGAGAGTACGACTTGGAGTTTTTCATAAAATCTGCATGTTAATATATCAGAAGTCTTTCACTATCCCAGTGTGACTGGCATTTTCAATAGAACACATGCTGAGGAAAATAAGACACAATTACTAGGAAATTAACAGCTGAAAATGGGATATTGATTTGAACTGCAGTCAAACAGGATTTAGTTTCTTTCCTCTAATTCAGAGTCATTTTTTGTGGTAGACTCTTGAGTCTTTTCCTATATACGTTTTCAAATCCTGGCTTGCTTAATGTCAACTTAAGGCAGTTGCTTAAGGCATTCATTTTGCTTCAAGATCTACCAACAGTTGTTCACCAGTGCAAAGCCAGCACATCAGGATATCTCGGTCATTCAAAACTATTCAAGTTCCAGATATTCATTTAAGATTGGCATGTTAAATTGATAAGCATAAGGATATTGCCCATGAATTGTTTGAATTTTTAAAAGACTGGTTCAGAGGAGTTGCCTGAGTGCCCATGTAGGTGTTTAATTTCGACACTTAGGACATCCAAAATTCCTTTAAAGGTGTATGTTGTTTTACAGTCAAGCATTGGTTTTTAACCTATTTAACTGGTCATGTGTCAGGTCTGGACATGCTAAAGCAGTTAGCTACCCTAGCCCTGGGTTGGCAGGTGCCCTGCCTTTTGTCTGCTTTGTCGGAATATGCCAGAGAGGTGTTTCTCTCCTGTGCTACACAGTGGCTACAGAGCTGCCTGAAGAGAGCTCAGGTGTACTCCAAACTGGTTTTTCTACAGTTATTCTGGTAAGTTTAAGCTGTGTGATGAAACAGTACCTAGTAAGGCAACTTTTGCCATAATTGTTACTCAGTTTTTCTTTTTCCTTAAGGAGAGTTTGAAATCCAGTGGAGTCAGTGTGGAATTGCCCAGGAACACTTTGAATACTTAGACTAAATCTCTTCTTTACTCAGATTCCTGTTGTAATCCTAACAGCTACAGCACTACCATCTTTTGTTTTGCAAGATGAAACTATGACAAGTAACAAAACTGATCTTGGAAATGGAAAGCATGAATAAAGATTTTTGGAATAAAGGAGTACAGAACAAAGGGAACTTCTGGCATTTGAGAGAGGTAATCCTGAGTTTTTCATAAAACCACATAGATTCAAAGGGGTTTTGGAGCACGTGTTTGTGTATTGTTACTAAGTTTTCTCTGTATAAATTATGACTAAATAAAATTGGTTTACAAATCTCTGCACTGGTACTGTAGCTAGCTTAGGATCCCAAACATATCTCAGGGCATTCTTGATGCTACATTTTAAGTTTATGGACAAAATAGGTCTTGTAAGCTATTCATTGTAATATCATGAAACTTCAGTAATAGCAAGAATTAAATTGTTCTATTAGCCAAATGTCACTAGACCTGCTTTTTACTGCCTTCTGTGGATTAGTATTCCTCTGAAACCGTTGTTTCTTGGCTGTCACATTTCCCCATGTACACAGAGAATGTTCATCTCTAAGATGCATAATTATAAAGCTTCCCTCCAACACATCTTTTTCTATTGTTGTTTTAGGAAATTAATTTAAATACTATATTCTGTTTCATCTGGTTAAAATTTTATATCTAGATGGAAGAAGCTTGCTCAAAGGAAAGGAATTATGGGTATTTTTCTGTGGGTTTCATTCCACCACTTGTTTTTGGATGGAGAAAGTTGAGGGTTGTTTCTCTCAAGTGAAAGAAAAAATATCTAGTTAGAAAAGAATATAAAAAATGTTTGATAATGTTATCTGGCTGCTGTCTATAATATAGAAAACATGTTGTTTTCAATTATAGTAGGTTATTTATATGAACTACTTGTAGATATACATGGAAGTACCCTTGGGCTTCTGGAATTTGATATGACAGTCTCCTGCGGCATGGTGTTTGTTTGACTTTATTGTTTGACTTATCTTTTTCTTTCAGCACTTGGGTTTTAGAGAGCTGTCAAAGTATAACAAGTGTGAGGGGATTTTTGTTGGGTTCTTTTGAGATTTTTTTTTGTGTGTGTATTGGTTTTTATAGAAATCATGTTAGGATACTTTAGTTTACTTTTGTAAGTTTGAACTTACAGCATTTTTTAATGCTGTGCTTGCTTCTTTCTAAACACTGGGCATGTTAAACTGTCTGTTTTTCTTCTACTCCATTGTTCCCTTTTAGCAAGACCTATATTTCATCAGCATATCCTTGTCCCACTTCCTTACCATGTGCTTCTTCAAATTGAAGAAGCAATTATTTAGGGTAATGCTGTGCATCTTGGAAGCACAGGCCCTTACCTGTGCTGACAGGCAAACAAAGGATCCCTTAATGCTTTTCACATATGTGGAAACTACATCTATAATCACACTGAATATGAAAATAAAGTCATTAGATGGATATTACATGTCATTATTTTATCTTATCACGTCAGCCCTCAGCAATTTACCAGGCTTAGGATATTTTGGACCAAAATGGGTCTAATTAATGGGCAGTGTACTTGCTTATTTTAGAATTTCCAACTGTCTTGTAGGTGACAAAATAAAATCTAATTATTTTGATATTTTAAGTGGTTGGTCAGCCATTATATAATTACTTCTTCTGAAAAAAAACCCCAACAAAACAAAGCAATCTGAAAATTACGGCTATCAGAAAGGTAAAGCCTGTTGATATTTTTTCTGAGAACAACAATTGCAATGTAAGTCTTGAGGAAAAAGAAACAGATGAAATAGTACTGTGAGACTATAGTGAATGTTGTTTTTCCTACTGTGTACAATTATATGTAATTAGATCTGTCCTTTTTTCATTATTCTGTCTCAAAATTATTTCTACCTATCTAGGTACTGAATGAACTTGTAAATAAGATAACAAGATCAACATAGTCTGATGAAATAATTAGTAACAATTTAACAGAAATTGTTCTGTTCAGGCTAAATCAATAGTAATGGAGATGAATAAATGGGTGGAAACCTTAAGTAATTACAAATCCTTTAAATTATTCTTGAATTAGAAAGCAGGAGAAAGAACATATTTAATTACTTTTAGAGATTCATTAGAAGAGAACTTTCTGAATTCACTCTTTGTTCTTTCTTCCCTAGAATACACTCTTTTAGGCAGCTGGTATTCTGTTTCCTGTAGCTTGTTGAACTTTTCATCCAACTTTGTTAGCTAGCCTAGACATACAAACCCAGGTACTCAGTTTTTTCCCCAGAAGATGAGTTACAAATATTGCTGTGAAGAAGACTTCTTGCACCGTTAACTAACTTCTTCACTCTGGTTTCAGACTGCTTATTTTGCCACAATTCTTTTTTTTTTCATCACTTTAAGAAGGAAATTATTTTTTGTGTTCAGTACAGTTGAGAGGAACTTTTGAGAAATACTGAATTTACCTTACTTAATGAAAATGTACCAGTAAGTTTAGATGGGGCACATAAATTAAAAAAAAAAATTAAATCTCAATCTGCTTTTTTATTCTTTTGTACCATAGAAAGCTCTAGTTGGACATGTGAATATATTTACTAGACTCTACTTTTTGCATTATTGTTTTTTAATTTTAGTTACAGAAGTATTTCCTTATGGGCTTTTGATATATATTCAGTATCTATAAAAGATCTGTTGTCTTCATAGTTTTTCTGTATTTGTAATTGTGGTGTTGCAGAAGAGTTATTAGCTTTATGACGCATCATGAGGAAGAGGAAATCCTCAAATGGCAGAGAGGTTACAAGATTAACTCTAAAACTACTACAACTAAATTAGAATTAAGCAGAATGAATTGGGAAAGCAGGTACTCTGGATCACCATGGAAATGTGAAGGTCAGAGAATCTTAATCTAGAGAGTCCTGCTGAGACTTGGGTACCTCTCAAAACCTAACACTGAAATTTTGGTTGTCTGGACCTTGAGAAGCACAATTAGAAAGATTCTGCATAAAAGCATTTGCTAATTGACCTAAGTGCTTTCTTGGTATAAACTATTACGGAAGACCATTCTCAATCAAAAGCCATGAAAAATTGCTTTCTTATTTAGTGTTTTGGATTTATAGACCTCTGAGAAATTGAGTCAATCTTTAAGATAAATGGATGATTTAATTTGTTTAACCTGCCTCTCTTCTTTAGCTGGAAAGGCAACTAATACTGCAGAACCTGATAAGAGAGAGACAAACAGCCATGCAGATTGCTTGGACACGAGAATTTCTCAAATATTTTGGGACATTTTTTGGACTTGCTGTTGCAGTTTTAACAACTGGGTATGAAGTTTATTCTCTAATGGAAGATATATTACATGATATATTTCTGTTTTGCTGGATCTTGCTTTTGCATTACAACAAGTAGTTCTTTTTATTGAGCAATTGCTCAGAGATTGATCAAATGACAGATGGTCTTTGAATTCTGTCTTCTTCTGAATGTGTTTTGGTTATGTCTCTACTTTATTTAATTTAGATTTATTTAAAAGCAGAGACATGAGCTGACAATTAAATGATATAACTGTAGTACCAAAAGTCCAGTGTAAAATAAAAGTTGAGTGTGGAAGAGGAAAGAGTATTTAAAAGCTATGCTATTTTCTTGACTGTACTGAGATTTAGTGAACTGTTAGTAGTATATCTTCCATCTGGATTTTTTTAATACAGTGAACAAGTGGACATATTCTGAAGTCTATTCACTTGAATTGGAATCAACTGACTCAAGGGAAAAAGAAGCCTGGCTAATAAGCTATATTGCATAGGGAAGAACTTGCCCTACAGTACTTTTGGTTGATGTCTTTCTTGTGCTGTAGCATGTTTAGAGGGGATGTAGGAAATATTTGTGGGTTTGCATACAAAGTGAAGATTAAATATACCTTATGCATTATGGGTTCTCTGTAGACTCAGATGCATTTGGAAAGGAATGTAGAATCTGCATTGTTACATGCTGCAAGTGGCTGGGTATATGAGACTGCACATGCATGCTAAATGAGTTAGATCATCCCATATTTGTTAGATATATTCAAAAATCATTATTGCATGTTTAAAATACTCTTGGGTTGAGAAAGAAGGCAACCAAAAGACAAATGTTTCTGAGGACTTGCTCTTTGATTAGAGATTTTAGAAGGATTCACAAGTCCTAGACATTCAAGGTCAGCCTGAAGTAACAGTGCTGATGTGTTGAATATCCAAATAATTTTACTTTTTTTTTCTTGCACAGCGCAATAAAAAGGAAGAACCCAGCAGTTTTACTGCCAATACTTCCCTTAAGCTTTGTATTTTCCTATCATTATGATATGGGCTATGGGACACTGTTGCAAAGGATCAAAGGTAAGTCTCTTCTCATGTATAATCAAGCTTCAGATAACCTGTTACGTTTATTAAATGGCTGGGAGAAAACTTGTAATAATATTTGGGGGTCTTTTTTTGACAGAAATATTATGTCTCTTTTTTCCTTCTGTTAAAATCAGATATTTTGCTAGTCAAGGGTACTCATTGTACTTTTACAGCATTTCTTTTCAGGTAAGACAGTAGTTTTCTCCTCTTGTTTCAAAATATTTGAATGCCAAGGTTATAAACACAGCTGATGTAAGAATTGCATATTTGGGAGACGTAACAGATCTAGTGATTTACTTTTGTATTCCACTCCAATGCTGTTTTGGGGGGAAAGGGTTAGAGATTATAAGATGAAGGAATAAAGACGTGAATCATGGCCTTACAACTTCATGACCAAACACAGTCATCAGGTGATGATCTTACTGTAGTGTCCTGCTAAGACTGAAGAAAGGTGAGTCCCAGAAAGGGAGGTCTTGCCTTGTAGATGTCCCTTGTCTATGTGATTAAATTATATACATTGTGTTGAAGTTTATGGAGATGCATTTATTTTAACTGATTCCTAGTGAAGTAGACTGGCTCAGTGAGTGTTGCCTGTAAGTGAAGATAGCATTGTGCCATGGCTTGTCACTGTCTCAAATTGTCTTAGTTAACTAGCTCGGTTGTCTTGTCTGCTTGCTACTGGCACAAGCCATATTGAAACAAAATAAAAATCTGTTTCAGCTCTCAGTCTTTAGCCTCCAGACCTAACACACAGGTTTCCTAACTGTATACTTCACTGAAAATAGTAGTAGTTAATTAGACAAAATCTGTTGTTGTTCTTGCTGCATGCAGGTGCAAATACATTTAGGTGATGCAGGAATGTATACCTGTGAACATTTCCTCAACAGCATTAAACTAACTTCTTTGGATTTTAATATGAAGAATCAGCTAAGCATAGGGAAGAAAGGGCAGTTCTTGGAAATCAAAGTGTTGAAAAGGAGATTAGTACACACAGAGGAGAATTAGCACTTGGAATTTAGGATTTGTATATAACAAGTTTACTGTATACCATGTGGTCCTGTATAGGTTCAAGAGGGGCAATGTGGTATCCTATTGTTTTCAGAAAAGTCATCTTCATCACTTCAGCTCTGTTAGAAGAACTTCAGCAGTATACAAGACTAGTGAAAATGTTTTGCAGAAAAGAAACTATGGAGCCAAATAGAAAATAAAATTCAATATGCCAAAGTAACTCTGTATTTTCAGAAAAAAAAATTTCCAAAAAGAACGTGGTAGATCCATTATAACCTCATGAAAGCATTTGATGTGGTATTACCTAAAGATTAAGTTAGCATGAAAGACATGGAAATTAGTAGATAGCATGGGAGTAAAGAAATTATGTCAAATTTTGTGTTTGAAAAGGAAGATTAGGCCTCAGCAGGGCTATTAACAACATTCCTAAAGATTTGGTCTGGATCTTCATTTGCTTTATAGTTGAAATTATGAGTAGGTTATCCTAATCAAATCTTTGGGTGACAAACTTAAGTTCTTCAATAGAGAAGAAATAAACTGTACTGCAAGAAAAACTGATGGTTTGAAGAAATGAGATAACAAAATAGGATTCAATTTGATGTCATCAAAAAACTAGGGACTAATAGGGATTTCTACCAGAAGAGCTCACCAGATGGAAATGGTAGAAAAAGGGAAAACTTGAATGCTGACAATCACAGAATGAGTATAATACAGTAGTGTGATGAAATTGAGAGTTGAACAAAATCTAGAAACATCAAGTGAAGTTTTCTAGTATCACGGTGCGGTTGAGGTTGGAATGGATCTCTGAAGGTTGTCTGCTCCAAGCCCCCTACTCAGATAGGATAATCTATAGCCAACTGCCCAGGAAAATGGCCAAAATGTTTTTGAATATCTCCGGGGATGCATATTTCAAAACCTTAGTACAAATAGAGTAGAGATGGGAAGGTGCAGGACAATAATAACTCCTGTGGAAATTTACATGTTATTTAGATCACTTCTGTAAAGGGAATCTGGAATTATACTGAAGAGTTAAAACTATTAGACAATGACAAGTTTTCTTGCAAGAAAAAAAAAATTAATTTGTTTAGCTTTGTAAAAAGAGAGAGGTTTGGCTCTACAGAGCCTACTTACAGGCTAGGATAAAGGAAAGTAAGAGAAGGAAATTAAACTAATTACCAATATCAGCACTAGATTAAAAGGAAGTGGAATAGCCTGAATGAATCTGGTCTGGAAATCAGGTTCAGGAGTTCAATTTTATTTTAAGGTTAAAGTTGCGTAGTTGAAGAGACGGTTTTATGACACAATTGACCTGCAGCCACAATGCTTATTTTCAATACTCAACTGATCCCTGTGTTCACTCACTTTGCAACCACTTCTCTGCTTGTCCATGTGTTCTGTTGGTGCATGTGATGCTTAATCTTTCTGGTGTAATAATGAACATATACACCATTGCCTTTACTGTTCTTTAACTGGTCTCTTTCTTCCAGGGTATACCCATCATCAACCTCATAGCCAACTCCCTCTCCTAAGATAATCTGCAATTATTTCTGTGCTTGTATCTGAACCACCTTTATCACAAAGGCCTGCATCTGCTGCCCTTCATCCCTTGGAATCATTTTATACACCTTAAAGGTTTCATTGTTTCTCTTTAATTAGGCATTTTGTCTCTGATCTTGCTTGCAGTTAATTTTTCTTCTGCCTCTAGCCTACTTGAACAAAATTATCTCATTATTTTAGCATTCTTCCACACTGAAATATTGGAATGGTATTTTTTCCTGGTTTATAGTTAAGTCTAATTAAAACCCAAAACTGAAGACATAGAGGAAAATACCTGTTTTGAGTTCTGCTTGTGGTGTTGGAAAGCCCTAAGTTTTCAGGGCCATGTATCAAGACCTAATCTTTTTGGTATGTCAGGGTTACAGAACAGCCATCAACCTATATGTTCTAAACCTTTGAGGACACAAAGAATCAGTCATGGACCTGCTGTTTGTGTTCTTGGCCTTGCTATTTTGCTTTTCCTCCCGGTCCAGGCACACACTGCTGATGTTTTTCACACAAGCTATTAGAGGAGGGGATGGATTTTATGGCCAGCCTCTAATTGCACTTAGTGGAGAAATTCTCCACTAAGCAATGGAACTCTGGCTCCCTTTTCTAAGATTTAGATAGCTGAGTCCTTGTGTCCTGAGCAGTGAGTGGGGCAATGTCTTCTAGTACATGTGAGGGACAGACACAGACATTTGCCTATCTACAGCTCTGTTCCCAAGATCTCTTGCTATTTCATAATCCCACTGACATTGTGGGAGTGGTAACCAGTGTTGGATATTACTGATGGTCCCAGGCACTGCAGTACTATAAAAATTACAGCTGGGAGATGTCAGCACTCTGTTTTATAGAACGCCCACAATCTTGACTGCATTCAGTCAGGCTGATCACATGTAAATCCAGTTTCAGACCACTGCTATAAGGGTCATCAAGCTGGGGCTTAAAGAACAGATAAACAAGATCGTTGGCATTGTGCCAAATGGCATCAGCCAGAACACATGCAGTCTTTGCCTAATCTTCATCTCTTCTTATATCACAATCAGGCCACCACAACCTATGTATTATATTCAGTCTGTATCTTTGTTTCTTTGAGTTCTCTGTGCTGTATGTTTTCATTATAGCCTTACCCAGAGCATTCTGCACTCTACACCTTTTCCCTGTTATGCTTCATGTTTAGGTAACTGTCTTAGCAAGTCTTTTTGTGAGCAGTGTGCTTTGACCAAGGCTTCTTCAAGTCCTGTGCTGCCCACATTCTTGACACCTTTTAGGCTAGTCCTGAGACATGAAGAAAAATTGTGCCCAAATATGGTACAGCTGTGACATTGTGTACAAGTTTATTTGTTAAAGTTTATTTCCTGTGTGTACACCTTCATGTGTATGTCTGATCCACTTTCTTCTCACTTTCCTAATTACCCCACCAGTCCAAAATCTCTTAGAGAGAAATTTGCTAGTATATTGACATCAGCTTGTTTGTAAAATATATAGTTACAACTTGCTATTTTGCTAATGTGGTCCAAACAAGAATGAATAAATCGGTTTCTTAAGTTATTTTTTCCCCCTTCCTTTGCTTTCTAGTTGTAATGCTGAGGAAATTAACGAGTTTTTTTCTTTTTTTTCAGGTGAAGCAGAAAACATACTTGACACACAGAGCACTTTGCTAGAATTGCCAAAAGGACCTCTCACATTTGAAGATTTGGAGAAAATCAGAATATCTCAGAGCAATTTCTTAATAGAAAAATAGGAAGATGGTATTAAAGCTCCATATCTGAAATGTGATTGTAATACTGCATTTCAACATAAATAAATAATAAAAAAATTTATAAGATTATGAGCTCTTATAAAATCAAAATTTAATTAATTTTTAAAAGTTAGTATGTTCTAAAGCAATTGGTTTCATATTGTATGTATCTCTTTAAAATATTCATTATTATGTAGTATATTTTCCTTGTTTATATTGAAATACTAAATTTGCATTGTCTCTTCGGAGTCTGAAAATAACCTTCACCTGCAGTAAAAATGTCTGGTACTGACCAAACTCAGTATAATCAATAAAGATATGGCAATTGATGGTTATAAGTTTGTATAGATAATTATAGATAAATTACATAAATACCATTTTCAAATATATTTCAAGATGCACAGCTCAATTTCAAGTCAGGAGCAGGCAGTCAATTTCTTTGAAAAATAAGACACTTTTTATTTGCTGTTCTTTAGGCAGTGAACTCACCATCTCTGCTTCAAATTCTGGAATAAACAGCTTTTATCAGAAGAAGGTTCATAACTTGCTAACTGTGTGTTTTACTTTTAGAGAAAACTGTGTTAAAGTATGAGCAGAGATAGTTTCTGAAAAAGAGGAAACAAATTATGTAGCTATTTCCTGAATCTTTTTCATGCTTGTTTGACATTCTGAAACTCAGGATAATTTGGTTTTTGATAATTGAAATCAGAGTTTCACTAGTAAGATGAATATTAACTTAGGCTAACAGCAAGCAGAATTATTAATGTATGTTTTTTGTAATGAGTAGATCCAAACAGCCTTACAAGTACTGAAAAACTGAGTGATTTTTGGCATGCCTTTACTCTAGCATGGTATGTACTGAGAATATAGTTTTAGTATACTTTAATATTCTGATGTCACACTTGGAAAAAATGAATCTTTCTGTATTGGTAATCTTGTTTAGAAACAGATTGTGTTTTAGATGGAAATTCTTTGAGCATTAATCTAATCGTGGAAGGAAAAACAAATGCTCAAAAAGCATCCAAAAATGAATTAAGCCAATGTCTGTACTGACAATTTGTTGACTTAAAAATTAAATTCCAGCTGGAGATAATGCCCCAAATAAGATTTTGAAGACTACTTAACTAAACTTAGAATATTGTTACAGTAAGACAGGCAAATATATAATGAAACAAAATCTTCTCAATACAGAAGAAATTAATAGCGCAGTTTCCAAGTTTGACTTCTGAAAGTACATTCACTTCTGCATTAAGCCACTTCTGTAGTTGATTCTGTCTTCTACATGTTAACAATGCATACAGTCTGTAACTGATTTCAAATGTGATGTGTTTTAATAATCAGTGTAATAAAATGAGCACAAGTATTCCACTTTCTTGTTTTGCTTTGAATAACGGAGTGTATGCTTTGTTTCCTCCATGTTCTAAAGTCCACCTTCCTTTAATTTTGAACAAGTTTTGTATGTCTTGCTATCTGTCATCTATTGATACTTTTCCTTCCAGAAAAGAAAAACCATTGAAAACCAGCCTTTTTGGGTATTTCTATGTTTTCATCTGTGCCTTTTAGCCCAGATTTTAGTCCTATGAAAGACATTTTCACAAGAGAACAGTTTTAACAAACCATACAACAGTTTTACTTATAAATCTAGAAAATTAGGAAATACTCTCATTATATCCATTTTGAATTAGGAATCAATATCTGTGTGCTTATGACAGATTCTTGGCTATTGTGTTGATCAAAATCCAGTGTTAAGGGAGCAAAATAGTGGTCCAGGTAGCAGTTTTGGGGGATAATAGGGTAGCTATATATTACTCCATCCAAACTAAATTTGATTTTTTTCTCCCAAAGTTTGAAATTAGATCATTAACATTAATCTCTTGCAAGACTCCACACTAAAATGTGACAGAAATGGGGTAAGTTTAATTCAGTATTACACAGTATCAGTAAAATTTACCAAATTTGTTAAGGAAAAGGTTCTAAGCAAGACAGTCTAACCCAGAAATAGATTTAAATGGGCTACATAGAATGTGGGAAAAATCATCAAAGAGTTAACTGTTACTCACCTTTATTCCCCTTACTTTTTACTGTTTGCTTTACTTTTTTTTTTTAATGCATGCTTTTGTTTTGAAGATGCTTTTCCTTTGTTGCAGAGTTAGTTATTCTACTGCCAGTGTAATAATCAAAATGCTTACATGTGCTGTGCGCAGTCATAGCTGTCACACAGTGACAGATACAGAATAATTGAATGGTATAACTTCCTTCAGAGGACAATGAAAGAAAATGGGAGCTTATCAGTGATAAGGTTTACTTTGGGGAAATACGTGTTTGCAACACAAGTTGCCCATAATCATCATATTTGTTATAGAAATAAATAAGGCACCTAAAACATCCTGCTCCTTTCTGTCACTCAGTTGAGGCTGTGCTCAACTAGCCTCAGCAGTTAGACTTCCTTTATTATATCACACCAATTGTCTTTGTTTCCATGAATCACTGGGGAAAAAAATGAGAGCAACTCCAGGAGGAGCTTGTTCTGACCTGAAGGCACTACACTTATCACCTTAATTCTGTTGGGTTTTTCTGGTTCTAATGTCTGATAGCCATATATCCTGAATCAGTATCATTTGGAGCAGGATTGTTCTGGAAAAGTGAGAAGTCAGTCATGATTAGGATGTCAAAATTAAGCTGTCTGTGTTCTAATTATGGATATGTCTCATGTACAGAACCCAAGGAAGTGCATGCCACCTGCAAACCACAAGTGCCTCCCCCTCACTCTTATTTATCTGGTTGTGACAGTGTATGTATATGAGTATGGAAGAGAAATGAGCAAAACTCTTTGGAGAGTCCAGTTTGGTCCCCTTTCTCCCAATAAGGAAAGCTGAAAATCACAGCCCCTTTTGCATGCTTTGGAGTTATTTTATTGTTTACTGCACATTAGTGCTTTTTAAAAAAGGAGGAAGCACTTACGTGGATGTATACAAACAAGATTATTTTGGCATTATTATTTATTTTCTTCCTTAGCTTTGGACTTCATTATGCAAGAATGCATGGATTTTTCAACTTTTTAATTACAAGCTTCCTTAAGCTATGCCATATCCTCTAATGGAGATAACTGGGTAATGCTCATGCTTGGTCACCAATAACATTGATGCAGTGGTATTTCCTATTTCTTGCAGAATCCTGTATGGTACTCAGCAAACTTTAGAAATACTTTAAATTCATGCTTGGACAGCTTTCAAAAAGTAAATTGTTCTGGCAGAAGTGAATTGCATGAATTTGAAATGAAGTCTCTAGAAAATGTCTAATGAAATCAGGAAGTTTTTGTCTTACTGCTGATTTTCTTTGTCTGAGATTTGGGAGTCATAGGAATAAGGCTTTAATTCAAGGTATTCAAGGCTACTTACATACTGTTAAAGGATATCTTTTTTATTTAGCCCCCAGTTTTCATGAAACCTCCTTTACCTTCTATAAACTTTGCTATTGCTCAACAGATTAATAATTTAGTGCAAAGAGAGAAATATTATAATTATCTTTATTTTTTTAGAAATTAAAAGATACAAAATACTTGCATTGATGTACACTGGATGTTCTTGCCTTGAAACATCCTGTAGATGATGAATGAAAATTGGTTTCTTTGCTCTGCTGTTGGTTTTCTTTCTTTGTAAAACAAACAGTAAGAAGTTCTATAGTTACTTCAGATTTGTTAAATTTATATTGTTAATTTTCTTCCATGTCTTTTGTTTTGAACAGTAGTTTTTCTAGTCACTGCCTAACTCAGGAGGTACTTTCATTCTTGCCTTGTCCTGGTGGTGCTTTGTCATATTACTACAGCCTTCCAGTTACTGAAAACAAATCTGTTGTCTAGAAAACTATTTACAGTCCATGCGGAAGTCCACCTGATGTGATGGTATTTTCAGAAAGAGTCCACGAGACCAATAAAAGCAAGGTTCTACTCTCAAAATGCAAGTTGTAATTACCCCTCTCTGTAACAGTATAGTAGGTAAGACTTCAGCTGAGGGAGAAACGGATCAAGGTTTTGTTCTTCAGGAATTTCAGATTAGCAGCCTCCACTTCTTCAGATTGCATGCTGGCAACATTCTGGATGATGGTGCCTACTATTGAAGAGGTAACACTGTTTAAGCACTTAAGACTCAACCACAAAGAAAACTGTCCAGGTTTTGACTGGGGTAGAGTTAATTTTCTTCGTTTGCTGGTATTGGTCTGTGCTGAACAAAAGGTTGATAATAGATGTTTTTGTTGCTGCTGAACAGATAAGAGCCAAGGCCTTTTCTGCTTTTGGTACTGCCACACTGGTGAGGGGACTGGAGGTGCTTGGGAGGAGATCCAGCCAGGACAGATAACCCAAAATGACCAAAGGGATATCATGCTGGTATATAAAAAAGGGAGAAAAAGGAGGAAGGAGAAAGGAGGGTACATTTGCAGTGATGGCATCTGTCTTCCCAAGATGGCTGAACATCTGCCTGCCCACAGGAAGCACTGAATCAATTCCTATTTTTCTTTGTTTTTGTGTGCAGGTTTAGTTTTCCCTATTAAGCTGCCATGACTTTTCTCACTTTTCCAAGTCTGTCCCCAATCATACTAATAGGTGAATGAGCGAGTAGCTCTGTGGGGCTTGGTACCTGTATGGAGTTAAACCACAATAACTGCTCACTATTTTAGGCCTCCACAGCCTTGTTCTAGATGCAGCTCCATGTAAAACACCCAAGTCCTCCTTGAAGAGAAGCCTGCAGTCTCTCCTATAGCTTCTCTGCCAGCACAAGTGAATCACACACCTTTCTGTAGATGTATGTCTTCTCTGTGCTCTCCTTCTAGATGGAGTTTTGAGGGGTTTTTTATATGCCAACAGTACTCAAGGGATTGAAAGCACAGCCCTCATGCAAAAGGATCTATAGACAACATCTTCAAAGTATTTTGAGAGATGAATTTTCCTGGTTCTTCACAGTATGACTTTTTATAAAAGGTGACAGCAACCACTTCTTGTCCTATTGTGCTGGGAAACAAACAAGCAAACAAACAAAACCCCACCAACCACAAGCCAACAAATGAATCCAGAAGTAATGTTTACTTCCACTGAGTGCATAGTTCTGCATGGAGGCCAAAGACCACCACCCTTGTCAGCAAGAGCCTGCTGGGCCCTCTTTGGGAAACACACAGATGTGGAGCTCCAAATCTCTAGGATGTGCACATTGGAGCCAGGGTATCTGTGACACTTGGATGCCTATGGCTACCTGTGAACTCAAGCCTCCAGTACAACAAACCTGAGAGGAATCCAGGCTTTGAAATCCCCTTTCAAGTATCCACAGAGGAAGTAAATCCTTGAAAGTTCATTTATTTTACTTCACTCGTTTCTGTCTTTTTATGTCAGCCAATATTTTTGGGCCACTGAGGTAGTTATGGAGATTCTAGATCTGCAAGGGAAAAACAGTCGAGATTAAGTTTTTCACGTTTTCAAAGCAATACGAGAGGGCATCGGTACTGCTGTCTGGCCACAAACAGCTGAGGCCCAGACCCGGCGGAGGAAAAGGAGGGTGTCTCCAGGGACGTGGGGACCGGGAACCCGAGGAGGGAGGCCAAAGGTGAGGTGCACGGCGGCGTGAAGAGCCGCGACAGCTAGCAAGGGCAGAAAGAGGGGAAGGCGCTGCCCGAGGGCTCCTCGATGGCTGTTACAGGCACATGGACAGCCCTGAGGGAGACGACAGTCGTGGCACCGGGGAAGGGGAGGGGGTCCGGGGCCGGAGCCGGGGCGGTGACGTGACTCAGCGCCTCTCGCAGCGCATAAAAGGCGGGCGGCGGGGCTGGGCTGGACGCCGCGGTCGGGGGCGTTGTGGGCTGTGGCGGCCGTCGGGTCTGCTGGGAAAGCGCCCGCGGGACGGGGACGGCGCGATGGGGATGGCCAAGCTGCGACTGCTGTGCGCCGCGGTGGCACTGCTGTGTGCGGCACCGCCGGGGCATCGCGGCGCCGTGCTGCCCGCGGGCGAGGGGGACGGGTACGGAGTGAAGCTGTGCGGCCGCGAGTTCATCCGCGCCGTCATCTTCACCTGCGGCGGGTCCCGCTGGAAGCGGCTCTCCCTGCTGGCGGTGGAGCCGGCGCCCGCGGCCGGTGAGTGTCCCAGGAGCGGGGCCGAGGGGCAGGCGGCTGTCGGGGAGCTTCGCTCGCTGCCGAGAGACGGTCTGCGAGGAGGAGTGGAGAGAGCGGCAGGGAATGGGGAAGGGCGGGCGCCCCACGGCGCCGCTCGCTCCTCCCGCCCGGAGCCGAGAAGGGAAAATCCCCTTCCCTCTCTAGCTCTCCCTCTAGATCCTAGTTGGCATTTCCCAGATTTTGGAAGGACGCTCCGAGATTCAGAGGGAAAGCGACGGCGGGCGCTGGGGCATTATTTGCCGGGGTAACCCACAAAGCTTTTGGTCAGTTCGGAGATACCGCGCGGCTGGGCAGGGCAGCCGACTGCAGAGGAGCTTCTTCTGTAAAATCCCAGAAAAATCACACTTCTCCCCTGTCCTGGCCATGTGGGGAGGTCCGATGGGCCCTGGGCAGTGGTGGGGAATGCCTGTCGCTCTGGCTTCTCTCCCTTCCCAAGGCTCCGTAGTTCCTCGGGTGGCGGAACGAAGCGGGTTTCCTGCCGCGGTTTCCCTCCCGGGCGGGAGCCCTGACGCCGCTCTGCCCGCTGGAGCTCCCGGGATGCGCGGGACCGCCAGGGATCGCGCGCGGTGTTATCACTCTATAGTGCTGCTCGGCATCAAAGAGTTGGCACCTTGGAGGACGGGCTCCGCCGCTTTGGGTTACGATTGACACAGCAAGAACTCCTTTATGGTGAAACAGTTAATGGGTAAAATATTCCTCATGGTTTTACTGTCGCGTGTCCCAAACCCGATACATTAAGAAAGTGTTAGTAGATGGGTTTTGGGCTGTGTTCTCAAACTGCGGTAATGTAACAGTAATTTAAAGTGATTACTCTAATTTATGTTGATATTTTGAATACTGAAAAATAACGTTTTTTAAAAGGACAGAAGTTGGAACTATGGCTAAAACAACGGAAGAGGGTTGTGTTTGGGTTTTTTTGTTGTTTTTGGTTTTTTTTGGGGGGGTTGTTGGGTTTTTTTTGTTTTGGTTTTTTTTTTTTCTGATTAAACACACTTTGGTGAAATAACCCAAGACTTCGGGCAGCTAACGAAGCCAGTATTCTGGGTTTTCTGGGAATTTTTTGCCTTCCCCCCCCCCAATAGGTTGAGTAAAAGATAAAAGTAACCTTTGTAATTATAGCAAATTACTTACATACAGCCTCTGTGGGCATTATGTTGTTTCCCAGAAAATTTTGCTTTCCTTTTTATTAACAGCAGCTTCTCAGAACAACAGTCACTACGGAGCCTCCACTATGCTGCATGGTGTCTAACTAGAAGATTTCTCCACCTCAAAAGACTATTAAATAGCCATCACTATCTTTATATTAATAAAGTAGCTACAGCTACTTTTGGTTTTGCACATACTCAGGCAGCTGTTCTATCTGAAAATTAGATTCTATATACTAGTCATATTTAAGTAAATACAAAATTTGCTGGATGTTTTCATATTCTTTCAGCTTTCTGAAATAAAAAAAATTAATTATATCCACAGCATTAAGATCATGAGACAAAGACTTATTTTGGATTATTTTAAAGTTAAGAATTGAAGAATCTGCTTTTCTTCATATTAGCTGGAGCAAGCAATGCCACTTGCAGAAGTAAAATCAAGAGAAACAGTGTAAGGTGAAAGGAAGTAGGGCTGAATTTTTGAGAACACTTTAGTCAGTGAAATGAAGCATGTCATAAGTAAATTCTGCAGGCTCCTGATATGCCTTGAGAAATGAGAGAAATGAGTGGAAAGCATCAGTTAAAAATAGCTATAGAAAAATGCAATCTAAGAATCAGTTTAGACGTATATTTAGTCCTTCCTATTTGTTCTTCACATGATGTTAGTTTGTGTGATTATGCTCAGGAGAGAAGGGGTCTGATCTAATTCATTAGACACATGACATAGCACTGTGGTGTTTCTGGAAACACGTCTTTACAACAAAATTCTGTTTCAGTGGAAAAATTGAGACTTCTCTATCAATAGCACTGCGGTTGTGACAGGTTGCCTTTACTTCAGTTACAGTTGTTTCTGTGTACTCTGCATGTCTAACAGGAGTTTGACTTTAAAACACAGATTCCACTAAAAGTAAGCTAAAAGTAAGTCATGATGTGGGGAGCCTGAAGTACTGTCAGTTCTCCCACATAATAGTGTTTTACTTACTACTAATTGAATGGACCTTGTTGCTATTTCTTAGAGCTGTGTAATCCTTTTTATGCTCCTACAGTCTGAATTTAAGATAAGTCTTCTCTTTAAAACAGATTCTGCACAAACAGCAAGTAACAATCTACTGGGAAGCCTCAACCTGCAATCAGTTTTGGATCCTGAAGTGGAGCAGCTGCAGAGAAGCAGCCCATTTCTTGGATGGGAGACGTTTAAGGACTTGTATAGTTTAAATTACTATAATGAATATGTACCTGTGGCAGGCGACTTAAAAAAACTTGTTCGCCAGGTAGAGGGAGCTGTTCAGAATGACAAGGGGGGAACAGGAAATGCAAATCCCATGGAATCAAGCAGCTACCTTTGGGCCAGGTATCCCAGAAGAAAGCGGGAATCTCTGGGTTTGGCAGGAATGTGTTGCAAATGGGGCTGTACAAAAGCTGAAATTAGTACTATATGCAGAGTTTAAAATCCTCTTTACACTTATGCATGAAATCAGTGTTTGTTGCAGTACGACTTGATTGATTACTTCATGGAGGAAGAAAACTCTTTCTGTATTTTATCTCATCCATATGTGCCAGTCAATATAGCTGGTTTTCTTTCAAAAAAACCCCAAAAAACAACAAAACAAACAAAACATAAATGTAATTGCATTGAGTTTGTTTTTCTGCAGTAACTTCTAATCTATATTTTTTACTAAGTCTTTTCATTTTAATTTTGGGCCTTTACACTTATATTACAAATGTATTATATCTTTGTAACACTTTAAGAAGAACTTCAATATTTCATTAAAATGTAATTATACTAAGTGTTGCCAAATTATTCTTCCTCTGTCAAAAGAATAAATTTGGAATCATTGAATGGCTTGTGTTGGAAGGGACCTTAAAGATCACCTAGTTCCATCCCCCCTGACATAGGCAGGGACACCTTTCACTGAATTAAGTTGTTCAGAGCCCCATCCAACCTTGTCCTTTAACACTGCCAGGGATGGGGCATCCACAGCTTCTCTGGGCAGCCTGTTCCAGTGTCTCACCACCCTCACAGGGAACAATTTCTTCCATAGTATCTAATCTAAATTCTCCCTCTTTCAGTTTGAACCTCTTACTTCTACTGCTGCTAAGTTTCTAATGAAGAGTCCCACCCCAGATTCCTTGTAACATCCAACAACATTAAAATGGGATTCATGGTACAAAGCTGTACAGAAAGAATATCTTGCCAATTGAAACCCCACTGACTCAGCTTGCTGATTATTATTTGACCACACGTTTTCCTTTTCCTTGTAGTTGCAGAATTGTTTTTATGCAGTGTTATCTTTATAGAAACTTTACTGCAACATAACACTGTCAGCCTGAATTTTTTTTTTTTTGTGTTTATGTATAGGCTTACAGAGTATTAACAGTTCAGTCATTCCTTGTTTACTTCTCCATTTTTCCCTACTGCTGCTGAGTGAGAGTGCTGGATGTGCATCAAGTGCATATGCACAGACACATCTTTCTGTGTGTTCTTAAGGTATGCTGGTCTACACTCATTCAGATGTACTTCTACATTGCTGATTGCTACTGTATTTATGAATGGCTGATTTAATCCTTTTAGTTTCTAATCCTTTTGCCTTCCTGCACGTTCTTCTCAGCTGTAAAAGATGCAGTTCTAGATATATGGTTCATGAGGTGAGGGGTTTTCTATGATGCTCATGGTAAGTTATCTTTGTAGCTGACTCAAGTATGTAGTATGTAGTAGTTGACTCAAGTATGCTTCAGGGCTTAGGCTGTGTGGTTGATGCCTTTTGCTTTGTTCTTCAATTTATCTTTTGACGAGTATTCCTTGATTGGACTACTGTTCCTTGTAATTATTGCATTTTTTTTGTTCCCTTTCTTAAAGTATTATTGTTACTGCAGCAATTAGGCATCTGTCAATCCTTTTTATTTTTTTAAGACATCAGTTTTATTCAGTAGGAATTGGGAAGAATGGACATTCACTCTGAATTCTTTTATCTTCCACGTGAAAATAACCATCTCTTCATGAGATGAAGAATTTGTATTTATGAAGAATGAATTATCTTCTTAAACGTCTTAATTGTAGTAACTGTAAGATGCTTTTTGCCACTCTGAGTGGAAAAAGCAACTGTGTGACATTTTGCTATAGTTCTGCGTGGGTTTGTTTTTGCAACAGATTAGCTAAATGCCTATAGCTTGGCTTCCAGCAACTTCTCTTCACAGATAGTTTTGGGTTTGGAGACTCTTAGTTTTGATTAGGATTTCCTAGAAGATTACAGGAGGGGAAGTATTCTTTATTTTTAAGCAGTATCAATTACTTTCAGACTTAAGATTACTTAGTAGCAAGGTGAGGAATAAGAGGTACGTAGAATCCCTACAAAAAAAACCCCCCCACCAAAATATGAGAATTCCATGCAAGAAGAAACTGAAAATTAACCTGTTTGCATTTGTTTTGCTAGAAAACTGTCTCTTTTGAAAAGGAGAATTGGAAAAGGTGAATATGGTTATAGCAGGCTTGAGTGAAACAAAGGTGTAGTTAAAATCTTAAATTTGTGAGTTTAAGCCTTGAATGGAACAATCTGGAATTTAATTTTCTGGGTTAGACGTAAGCCATTGGTAAAACTATAAATAGTGTAAGTGGAAATAGTGTTTGAGTGGAACTGTTTCAGCCTGAGATGGAATTATAAATAGAAAAATCAGTCTTTATCTGATATAAACAGGCTTTTCTCAGAGGTATGAGTCAACCTAGAGAAAACGTGAAATTTGTGTTTCCATTTGGTTTCTTAATAGGCCGAGTCACAGACTGTAAAAACTTTAGCAGGCAGGCCAAGGCACAGGCAGATGGCACAGACAAAAATTAAGTCTCTATTTTAGAGTAAGAAAGTATTTGTGTACATATTACTGTGTGCAAAGTAACCTGTCCCTGTCCCTCTCCCTGTCCCTCTCCCTGTCCCTGTCCCCTCCATTTTCTGTGGTACTAGGCTGTATTTTCTAATGGTTTCTCTGCAAGTTGACAATTATATGTTGCTCAACTGGAACAGGTCTAGAGGATGCCATCTGCCTACTGCTCACATCACTTGGTGTCCAGAGATACTTTTTAAGATGAGAAGCAAGCCTTTTATGTAAAATGAGGTGTCTGACTATTAGGTAAGGAAAGCAAATGTGCTTTGAAGCAAACATACTTTGGACCAGACAGCTCAAAATGTAAAATAATGATTGAATTGGGTATTGATCCAGATAGCAGAGCAAAAGTACACTCTCTCTACTGAAAGTGCCTTGGATAGTGCTGCCATATGTATCCAGCAGCATAAACATGAGGACAGCAGTGTAAAGCAACACATTCTGCTTACCATCACAACTCTTCAGAAATGTACACTTTTTAATGAGGAAAAAATTGAGATTTTTTCCCACGTTTCTTTCACAGAGAAATTAGATATTGAGGAAAACATTTTTTTAGCAACTTGCTGCTTACAGAAATTCCTTACAATCCTGTTGATTAAGTCTTGCTGCATATGAAGTGTCCAATTTCTGGATAATCTGGATAAATTAAGATATGTGAGCCATCTTCTGAATGGCTATTTTGAGTTCATGAGTAGAAAGTAGGATACCAGCACATTCCAATATTAGTGCTACCATTTGTGTCTGCTTGAGTGTATTCTGAATGTATTGGGGAATTTTTTTCACTAGTAGTCTGTAGTCTGATTCAGGTCTGACTATTACCTCCTAGAACAATGCCCAAGGACATGGGAATATTTCATAGCAGTATGTAATAATAGGTTTCCCAGCTCTGTTCCCTGGTATTGCCTTGTTTTAAAGCTGATGGAAAACTCTTAATGCAATTATGCAATGTGTTGATTGCAGTATAGCTAGAGCCCTGTACCTCAGGTAGTGAGGATATGTAAGTTTGACCATAGACAGAATGTTAAATGGGCTACAGAGAACTGTGTAGCAAGTCCCAGAGACCTGAAAGACACATCTCTCTTCTAACTCTAATCCTGTTTGGCCAGTTCTTTATTTTGCCAGTTGCTTAAACTAAAGAGGAAAACGTCTAGATTCATGAGTTACTGGAGATGTGCTATCTACTTTTTTTTACTTTTTTAGCCTGCACTTACAGGCAGAAAAAGCATTAACATTTATTTTTGCCTTCTAGCAGAGTTGGAAACAGTCATAGAGTTAGCACTCTGAGTTTTAGAGAGATCTCCTGAGACAACTGTCTTTCCTACTCAGCTGGCAGTAGAGAAATGCTTTTGTAGAAAATGACAACTCCTTTCCTACTCAGAGAAATGGAATCTGGGCAGATCTGTATCCCACCTCCTGCTCTGCAGTCACTCATGTGTATAATAAGCAATTAGGTGAAAGGGGGTCCTTCCCTAATTTATGCCACACTGCTACCACACATGGAATGAATTCTATTCATCATACAGTTTTCATGTATCTTTGTTCATACCTGAGCTGTTGGCTTCTTTCCCTGGATTTTAGTTCCAACAGATTTTCTTGACTGTTAGACTGCTTTGTGCCAATTGTGTTGTGGTGAGATCTTGATATTAGACTGCGCTGTAACAGTGTGCTTGTCCCATACTGTTTTCTGACCTACAAACTCTAAAGAATCAGCACTAGTGGGAAGGAAAGTAAATTCTCTAGCTTGTGCATCATATTGTTTTCCTTCATCTAAGCTTCCTGCCTACCTATGTTTTTCCTGGAAGTTTCCCACACTAGATTCAAATTGCTACATGTTCCTCAAGTGCAGCCTGCTCTCATGTTTTAACCTTAGAGTGATGTATCTCTATGATTTTTCAAGAGCACATCACTGTTAACACAGCTGAGTGATGTAGTGTATTTCTCATGTACAGAAAGTCAAATGAGAGTTAAAACCTGGCTGCCAGCCTTTGTGCTTTGAAAACTCCTGGGTACTGTCCTTCAAAATAGGCCAGCCAAACAGCCCACAGCAGGACAAGCTGCTTTGCCTTGTCTGGATTGTATTCCCTGGACTGTAGTGTTTGACCTGAGACTCTGCAGGTCTTTCCAGTTTCCGTGAGATCTTATCCAGCAAGTGATGCATCCCTTCTGGCACAGAGCAGTATCTCATCAGGAGCTGTTTTGTCCAAACAAGTTGAAAGCAAAGCGCCTCTGAATCAGAATGGGATCCCTATGGTTTCAGGTCTCCTGGTATCATTACTCAGTGGTTAATTTATTGAAGGTTTTCCCTGTGTCAGCAACCCAGTGTAGTTTGCCTGTGACCATAAGCTTCTGGTACTGCAGAAGTCAGAGTCAGCAGCAGCTAGTCTTGACACCAAAGGCCACTATTGAAATAACTTTTCTGCATTTTAAGTGATGCAGAATGTGTAGTTTTGCATCTTTTTGCCCCTTCTCCAGAGATGAGGTGTTTCCCATGTAGCAGCAGTGTGACAATACTGTTTTTCTTCCTGACCTTTTTTCATTTGGCATCGCAGCAGTGGGCTGAGGGCTCTCATGCGGTGCCATGCTGTCCCCAGTAATCTTGTGCCCTCTGTGCAGAGCTTTTGAGAGGCAGCCCCTTACTTCAAAAGGCAAGTCAAAATTCCTGTCCTGCTGACACGTGGTGGCTGTCGGCCTTGGAGCTTGTCAGTAACATGAGATGGATGGTGTGTTCTACAATGGACTGATAACAGCTTGGACATCTTCCTGGTTTGAGACATCTGCATTCCACAGATCCTTCCAGCCCTGATACAAGGAACAATGTGGGCCAAGTTACTTGAACAGCAAGGCACCTTTCAGAACCTCTTAAGGTTTATAGCAGTATGCCTGTACTTCCATTGTAGAGGAAATTCTGGTTCTTCTCACACTTTGCCAGATTTCCTGCATTCCCAACATTTGTCTTAAATCTCTCAGCTCTAGTTCTCTTGGGTCTCTTCCACTCTCACTGAGTGCTGCATGAGAGAGAGAACGGTGAGTTCGTCTCTGGGTCTAAATTAGCAGGCTCAGAAACTGAATCGGCCATGGGACAAGGCAGTCTTCTGTATTGTTCCAGTTGTCTAGTAGTCAGTTAGAACTTGTTTGCTAGATGTGAGTCTAATGTATTTTAACTTTTTACCTTGTTTCAGCCTTTACTCACCTGATAGAATTCAAGCATTCTCAGCTTTGCTTTTGGAAACTTAGATTGTTTCCAGCCCAGCACTGAAGACTATGTAGGTACACCTTCCTGCCTGTCAATTCAGCTGCTTGTCTGCATTGACTGTTAGAAATGTGGAATGTAGGTATCTTCAAAGAGATACACTCACTTTGGAGAGCACCTTTTTTTTTCCACTGGAACCTCACCCTTTAATGTCTACATGTCTTCTTTTCAAGGATTTTTCTATTATGCTGCAATTCCTGTCAGTCTTTCCAAAATTTATATGAAGAAACACAACTTCCCAAGTTCTTGTTGTCTCCCTCTGACTCTGTTTTTGACAGATCCTTAGTAACTCCAGCTTTGTGAAAGCTTTGTGCTACCTTCAAGTACTCAAAAGCTTTTTTACATAATATGGCTTGTCCAAAACTATACTCAACAGCATCTATCTCAAAATTTGTCAGTGAGCCAGGTTTGAGTTTGCAGAGTTCCAGGCCACACAAAAAGGTCATACTGGAAGCTAAAAATCATTAATTTTTTTTCAGGAGACAGTCTGTTAAAGAAAAAATTCTAATCATGATCAGAGCTGTGTACCTATTCCAAACTCAAGTCTCATCAAATCACCTTTAGAGAGCAAGGCCTTTATTGCACTGACTGTGAGGGCATAAGAGCCCAGGGATTACTTTGTTCAGATTACTTGGAGGCACTTCAAGTGCATTACTGCACCATGTATAAGGATCATGATGTCTGAGTCTCTGCTATGGGAAGCCTGGGGTGAAACCAATAAGGAAACTTAGTCTGACTTGGTGTGAGTGGAGTGTACAGAGAGTCAAGTGGAGCAGCCATCGGCTCCCTGGAGATGCCCACTATGGAGGGGCTTTAATCCCAGCCATGGAAGTATCTGCCCACACCTGAATGGGAAGTTTCTGGGAAGTTTCCTCAATACAATAATCTCTTAAGTTTTATCTTTGAGTCTAAATTTAGCCATAGACTTAGATTACAGATAAACTAAAATAGTTGACCTGAATGGATAATTGGAGAATCCGAAAAATGCCCATGACACAGTCCACTGCTATCAATGAAATCAGGGAGGAAAGCTCTTCACTGTAGTATATAGGGAGAGGATGAGAGAAAATATTGAGAAAGGGAAACACAGAGGTGCAGGCTGGAGATAAAAAGAAGCCTTTAGCCCACAAGGGTAGCTTTGGCATCAGGGCCAGGAGGCAGAGAATTTGTGTTGCCCCCAGCTTTGATGAATTTTCAGGCCCTGTCAGGGTAATACCTCAGGGAGCCTGGTCTGACCCTGCAGCTGAGCATGCCATGAGCAGAGTGTGGGACAGGAACTTTACCCAATGTGTGTTCCTCTGAGATTGCTCCTGCAGGAGTGCTGGACAGGATACAAACCAAGAAGCCACGTAAGAAAACAGTAATTGATATAAGCGTTTAGATGTGGAAGAAGTATTTTCCTGGTGTGGTCTTGAGAGAATTAAACTGACACATCTTAGTTAATTATATAC
Organism: Cettia cetti; assembly: GCA_013401135.1. NCBI lineage: Eukaryota > Metazoa > Chordata > Aves > Passeriformes > Sylviidae > Cettia > Cettia cetti. The sequence goes on along the minus strand of VZUI01042458.1, from coordinate 19,998 downwards.
AAATATTTGTTCATTGTATGATACTGTTCATTACATACTAGCAGATAACTAGCATTTATATATCTATACATACACTGTAATTAGTTTATTATATAGGAATATGGACACAGACAAGGAAGAGGACAGGAAACAAAAATGGCTCGATGTCTTAAATCATATTCAAAACCTTGTCTTAATTGGCAGGATAGAGATTTGGTTGGACAGTGCACACAGGAAATTCCGGTTTTCACACTTGTAAGATTTTCTGCATTTCCAACATTTGTCTTATATCTCTCAGCTTTAGTCCTCTTGGGTCTCTTCCACTCTCACTGAGTGCTGCATGAGAGAGAGAACGGTGAGTATGGCCTGTTCAGGAAAGATATTTAAGACTAAAAGACTTTTTCCAGGATGTTTATTCTTAGACCTGAAGGGCTTTTGGAAGATGGAGTGACTAAACATTTCTCAGTAAAAAGAATATTGCTGTCATGTAGGGGACTATGGTAGGCTGTAAATAAAGCTGTTAATGGAGATGAGTCTTTCTCTGTGTGATCAAAGGCCTTTTCAAAAGCAGAAAAACTTCATACTAATAAGAAATTTCAATTACCATTTTGATGAGAAAGTGATGCAAAAGGACACAAACTACACAGAATTCAGGAAAGGTGGTGAAGCAGTCTACAGAAAAGGAAGAAAACAACTGGAGGAAAGTGTGCTACTTAATTACCCCTAAGAAAAGATCTAGCTGAGAATGTGGACATAGTGGGCATCAGAAGGAAAAAAATACCAATATATAGTCATTAGTTTTAGAAAATAAAAGAGCATTAAAACAAATAATGACCATGGGGATTTTAAAAACCCTGTTTCTAGTGCCTGTCTCCATGCCCCAGTGTTTACTAAAAAGTGTAATTAACTAGCAAAACTGCAACAGTGATCTAAGCCTGACAACAGAGACTAGCCTAATGTTGTGGATGAGTAGAATACATCTCAAAGAGAAGCAGCCATTTGTTTTACTAAGGTAAAATAATCATTTGACAGGGTTCAATAAATTTGAAGGAATTTAATGAAGAGAGGTTTGACAAGGTTTAATAAGTTTCATGGCAAGGTTCACCTTATCAATTGTTGCATGGAGGAATGAGAATCAATTTAGAATTTAGAAAGCTTCACAGGAGATGCCAAGAGCAGGGAAGACCCCATCATTGAGTTACGAGGTTCAGAGAGGACCCCCTTACTTTCTAAACCCTTTGTGAATCCAAAGTGGGCTAGGTCCAATCTTAGTCTCAGACTTGGACAATGATTTATGTCTAAAGGAATTATCTATACAATACTTATAATAATATTAAGTAGCTAAAAAGGATTAATAGTATTTCATTAATTTTAATTCACCATACTATTAGTCACTTAACAAAGATCTGTTGTGGGTTAATGATCTGCCTTGGGCATGGCAGGAACTGTCAGTGTGAGATAAGGAATCTGAAATCCCAGCTCACAGGGAGAGTCATCTGTCACACAGTCCAGCTGCAGTTCAGGCAGAGTTCCAGGTGGGTTCATCCTGATGATGGTATCTGTAGAGTGAACTAGTTAGCTGCTAGTGAATAATAGATAGATGTCTTAATTTTAGCTATGGTGTCCTTTTCCCTGTGTTAGATTTCATGCATTTTTGGGCTTTGAGACCACCATTTGAAATCTGATCACCTTTAAGAGAGCCAGGGCTTATTAAGCCTGATGTTTGCCTCACCCAGGCTTAGACTCCAAAATTGTTATCTGTGGGAATTCAAAGAGGATGAGAGAGCTTTCCAGTGGTAGGAAAAAATACATAAACTATGCGAGATTGGACAGAAAACTACAGGTTAGTAATTTAAGTACTACAAATTAGTAATTTAAGTAATTTAAATATAAGGTGATAGGATAAGATGATAAAATTATATGAACCACCAACATGGATTAAAAAAAAAATCAAATCTTGTGGTTAGATGTTATATATCTTGGCATCAAAACTGATGATCTTCATAATTAAACCAAGGTAAGACAGAATAATCTTAACTATTAAAAAAAGATCAGTTCTGTCAAATCGTCTTAGTATCATGTTTCTGCTATTTAACAAAGGTGTGTTTTCAAGGAGGAGAGACAGACCAAACTGAATTCACAGCATTTTCCTTTTGGTACAGTATTATTTGACATTTTCATTAATTGCTTGCATGAAAGGAGACAGTAAAGTTGCAGAAAGAACTGGCAAAGAGGTGCAGAGAATTTACAAATGGTATTGAGAAGGAAGGGACTGGAATTACATTGGAAGACTTCAGACTGGTCATCAAAAATTAGGGAAATTACTTCCTATGTTTAGCAACAATCAAAATAATTTTCTATCAAAACAATCTTTTAAACATCAGTGTCTTTGGCTAAGCGAATAGAGGGATTCATGGCAGGTCCTTCTCTGTTGAAGACTGAAGTCAAACTTAAGTTCAACCTTAAATGTTACTTGGGATCTTTTCAGAGGTACTTTCAGAGGTAAGAATTTGCATAAGCTTATTTGTATGTGCCATACTTCACATGCAAAAGCTGCTGTGTGCGGACTAGATGTTAAGGTTGATTTACCTTTTTAATTTGTAGATCAGTATTTTTGAGAAGAAAGAAGCCAGTCTTAAAAGTGACCTGAGAGTTTAAATAACATAGTTAGAAAAATCCATTGATTTGATTAAAGCTCACCAGCTGTAGCTCAGGAAACACACCCAACATCCACATTTAATAACTGCTTTATTCAACTGCTCTTGATGTAATTGTTTAGCTTTTTATTGTCTCATTGTTTTTGCTAGTTAAATTCAATAATAGAATTTATTATTGCTAACTGGAGTTCGTGTTGGGGAGAAATTACTGCAATTTTAAATGAATTGCAATACCCTTGAGCTAGATACTCAGATAAATCCAGCTATTTTAAATAATTGATTTGTTAATATTCAATTTCTTAATGAAGTTTTCAAAAAGTTATGTAAAAATTGGTATATATAATATAAAGACCAAAGTTAAAATGAGTTTTCTAGGTTCAGTAAAAGAGTAGACAAGATTATAGTATCAAACTGAAATCACTAATACTATTACATTTGTACATACTTATTATCTTTTTAAGAAGTCAGCAATATGATTGCAGCTGTATTAGAGAGGGGATGAAACAAAATAATAATTTTCTTTACCCATACACCATTCAGCTACTTACCAGCCAGATAAAATTGATTGTATATACTTAAAATATTTGTACTGATCACATACTTTGAACTTAAACAGGAATTTTTGCTATCCTTGTTTAAGTAGTCTGATTTATGGCAATTCTTATACAACTTTGCAATGGTATCCTGACATCTTAATCTAGCTTTTTGTTCTCCTCACATTTCCATTTCTTCTGAGAGTCTTTTACTAGGTGGCAGGTCCCTTTATTGAAGTCATTTGACATAATTACATCCTTAATATGGTCCCTTATTACAAAATGAAACAAATTATTTGGGATGTGTTTAATCAGACTTATCTCCACAAGTACACTAGTTCAAGACCCAAAACTTAACAAAAATTTAAAGTATTCTGTTCTGTCATTTGTTATGCAAGCAGAACATATTTGACATCTTCCTCTTTGTTCAATCATTCAATTTGAAGATCTTAAAATACAGACAATAGAAGCAAATTTAATGAAACGGTGTTTGGGAGTCATCGAGTGTGCCAGACTCTAGCTACTATTTATTGGACACTGCTCATTACTAGACAGCACCCTCAGGGGAGGAGGAGGGGGAAAGCAGACCACAAGGCACTGTGCCCACTCAAACTGCAGCTGAGTCAGGGGAACAACCCCTGCTGGTAGCAGCTACCCCTGCACATAAGAGGAAATCCAAAATCAAATCAGTTTACTTTGTGAAAGATGAAGAGGAAGCAGGACCCTTACCACAAGAGGAGGAGGTTGGGCCAGAGAAAATTACCCAATCCCCACCCCTCGGTGAGCTGCAAGACACAGGGAAATATTTCAACCACAGACAGGAAAGCCCCTGTTGATCTATCTGCTCCAATGCTGGGATATTGTGGCACATGGCATGAAATCAAATGGTAGCAAAGCCAAGCAGCTGGGATCCCTGCCACAGAATTTGGGCAGTGACAACGGGATTGGGAAGAGAAACTCTCCTCTGGAGATGATTTCTGTCAAACAGGAGGGAGAGACACAAAAAAAACACTGCATGAAGATAGTGCCCAAAAGCAGTAAGGTGCAGAAAGCTCCCATGACTTTACATCCCTTCCCTCCACCACTCTGAAAACAAGAGCTGGGACAAAACAAATTTGGAAGATAGATCATCCATGTTGCACTGCTCATTTCACTTTTTGTTTTGTTGGGTTTTTTTTCTAGACTGCTGAGCTCAACTGTGTTTGGCACTGTTCCCCTGGCTTGACTTGGTCCCATGTGACTGCCCCCAGCACCACTGCTGCTTGGCTTGACTCAGCATGGGTTTGGAGCTCTGCACAGCTCCTTCTGCTCTGCCAGAGTCAGGAGTGTTCACTGCACTGGGCTCAAAGGAACAGAGAAGGGACTAGGGATGATGGAGCAGGGCTGAGTCCAGCAGGCTGATCCTGACACCTTTTCGGCTAGGGATAGCCAAGATGGTGCACTTCCCTTTCTTTCTGATCCTTGGCTTTTCCTGCTGGTACCATATCCTCACTGACATGTGTGTGGTATGCAGTAAACCATGTCATTACACACATACAACACTAAAAACTCCATCCCCTTTCCCTGTAACCAAGACACTGAAATGTGTACTGCGACCCATCAGACCCATCCGCATACCCCCTGTGGTATGGTGGATGATGGTCAAAAGAAAAATACAGGGGGCTCTGGCCACTTGATTCCATCACACTCACCCAAAACTGCCAAGACAAGCATTACATGCTTAAAAATAGTGGCATAACCACTGGATGGCTGGATATGTACCCTGTGCCTCATGCCACCACCTGGAACACCATCTTGGGCCTTGAAAAGCAAGTTGGGACATGGCAGCCCTGAGGAAAGTGAGTTGGACAATGGGACTCATTTCAAAAACAGCCTCATAGACATCTGGGCCAGAGAACACGGTATTGAGTGCCCTGCCCAAACAAAACCTCCATAATCTGTGGAAGTGAATTAAGTCCCTGTGGTCCACATGAGGAATGTTAGAGAAAACTGTCTGGATTAGTCCTGCCTCAAGCAAAGGCAAACTCATCTGTGGGACTGGTTTTGCTCAAGAACACAGGTGTACTTGGTGGGTAAGACCAAGGGACCAGTTGTGTATTTGATAAGAGCATTCAACTCTGTTCAAGGTAAACGGTGGCAATTCTAATTAAAAGTGGTGGTAATTTTCCTGTAAAGTTAAGCAAAGTCATATGGAAAGATGACAAAGTAATGCAAAGAAAGACAGAGTTTCTAACAAATTTAAGAAATGTAAGTGGTGTAAGGCACCCTCTGTCTTACAGACTTGCATCTCTTCAAATACTGAGAGCAAAAGTAAGTGCTTCTTGATCCCAAATTAATTAGCTTAGTGAAAACCTTCATTAAAATCAGATTAAAAGCCCTCAGTCTTATTGTTTAGGTAAAACCTAATATACACCTTTACTTTGGTACATTTAAGTTTCTTCCAAAGGATAAATGCATCATATGGCTATTCTAGGCAAGTTCAGCACAGTATGTGCTGTGCTCTACCTCATCAAACAGAACAAACAACGATTTAAATATCAGTAACAAATTTAAGTGTACAAAAGAAAATACTGGCAGGCATGTGTCATTCATTATATTCAGTTACTTTATTTTCACTATCCAAATGCAAAAGAAACACACAGTTAAGTTTCAGGTATGGATACACAGCTTTCTAAAAATATCCCTTTCATGTTCTCTTCAATAAACCATGTGTTCAAATGTTTACATTTCAATCATAAGTAGCAGGTATCTTTTGCTCCCTGCTCCCTACCACCAAGGGACTTTTTCTACTTTAATATAAAGTACTGTAAACCTCTTATTCAAAAAGAAAAATTCAGAACAAAACTTCTTAGTCAAAGACCTTTTCAGAATTGTTGTCTGGCATGGCACAACATTTAGTAGTTTATTTTGGTACAGTAATTACTGAAAGTTTTTCAGCCAGGTTAGGTGTCTGTGAATATTTCAGACTTAAGGCAGACAATACACAGTTTAGAAATATATTAGCACATATTTGTCATGGTATGGCATTTTCAGTACACATCAGTTTTTCATAATTCATTGTGCATTTCACATTTCAGAAAGCTTCTCCCATGCTGAACATCATCCTTCTTCCTTTACTCTTTTTCTTCTACACCTCTACTTCTGTTCTCAGAACTCTAAACTTTTCTAGTTTATGTTTACATAGTGTTTGTGATCCTGCGTTCCTGAAATGCTTGCTTTTTTTACACAAGAGTTATATTTCTTCATATTTAATAGAGTAACACTTTTTCCCATACATTTCAAGGCAGCTGGTCAACATCTCAACTAAATGCAACAATTAAAAATTTAATTTGGGGGGAAAATATAATTCTTACATATATTTTCACAGTTGTATTTATCACACATTTAATAACAATTATCTCAACTATGGAACCTTTTAACGAGTACTAGGACTTGACAAGAACATGGGTTTCTTTTCCTGAAAATTCATTTCTCCTCTGGCTTACTACATGATATTGCAAGTTTGTGGAATACTGTATGGAATATATTTAAAAACTAACTTTGAAACTTAACATATTTATACTGATAGACAAACCAATACTACACAACACAATACTTGATTGCAGAGATTCTATAAGATACATTGCGCACTTATTAAAAAATTCTTTCACTTCAAATATAAGTGCAAAGCAGTCGTTAATATTTTAATTCTACACTGTAATAGCAGTCATGTATACATAAACCAGCACTTTTTCTACCAACAAAATCAAACAGCATTTTGGGTACCATAATGGTTACACTAAAGTATGAAAAATGCAATGCCAACAGGAGACAGTTTCTAAAACAAAGTACTTAGTATATTCATATAAAAGCCATGTAAAAATATGACATTACCAATGCTACTGTAGTCTGAGAGTTTTCAAAATACAAAATACAGTGTTTTTTGGTGGTGTTGTTTTTTTTTTGGTTTTTTTGTTTTTTGTTTTTTTTTAAGTCACACAATTGGCAGTAACAAAATCACTACATTTATATCTTTAACAACTTTTTGAGAAAGCCACCGGTCTGCTCTGGGACCTAAATGTTGACACTGCAAATGACCATACATCCCCCAAGTCCTAAGCACTACTTGGTCCTATTCTCCCAGCTAGGAACATTCATCTCCAATGATCAAGCCCCCTGCACAGACCTCTGGTTGTTAAAAAAGGCTGTCTCTGACCAACAGCACACAATTACACTGCAGTGTAAAGATATGGCTTTCTCTAAAAATGATATAGTATTAAAGTAAAAAAAAAACAACAACAAACAACTCCACAAGACACTTAAAAATCATCCTTGAATTCACCACTACATTTATGCAATCAAATAGACTATATAATTAGTCATACTGCAGTAGAACAAGAAAAAGACCTTGAAATCACTTGAAAAATTAGCAGACTGGAAGATTTCTTCATTGCATTACACAAACTTCCCTGAGATTTTTACATAAATTATGTTTAGTCTACTATGTATTTTAAACCAGTGAGCTACTGTCACACACTGCAAATTTTACCTAATTCCTGCATATGTTATCCAGCTAAAATGCTGTCTTGATGCTTTAAAGCTTTATCTCCTTTATCACAAAAAACCATGTACACATAACTGAGACTACAAATGCGAAGACAGATTTTGCGCAAAATTTCAAATCCTCAAAGCAATGTTTAGAAATTGAGAAAACCTGTTAAGTTCAACAAAGCACTTCAAAGTTCTTTGCAGCTTAAAAACTGACTGTGAAATTAGTTCAAAAAATCATCTATGCAAATACTTGGTGGCAAGAACACTAACAGAAATAATTTTAAATGTAATGGGCAGAGAGAGGAGGCTGACGCTGCTCTCCCTATTTAGCACTCTGTTATACTATAAAATAGTAATTTTGTAGGAGTGATTGTGGGAGAGAAACCTCATAGCGGTACAAAATACTGCTATACTGGCACTATGTTACACTAAGTAAGGATTGTTTGGTTTGGTTTTGTTCTTTTTTTTTTTTTTAATTGAGGTTCTTCAACTTCTGATAAGATGGATGTAGTTTATATTAATGACAAATATTAAGGAGGGTTCACATTGAAAGTAACCTCTGTTTCACTAACTCACTGCCACAAATTTTAAGAATGAACACTTCATTTTAAATATAAATCAGGATGTCAGGTCAGTTTGCCAAGCTATATATCCCCTTAACTGAACTTCTCTCAGTAGAAGTCCAAGAAGAACAAGCATTTTACTTTGCAAACAGTAGTGCTTAAGTAAAAACAAACAAACAATATTATTTGAACTAAAAATAAACAAACACTGCAATTACACTGCTTTGAGATATGAGATTATCCCCAAGTTTTATGCCTCAAGGCAAAACCGAAGTGTTCTCTTGTCCAAAAAGATTTGTTACTTATTTCAAAAGCTGAATTATACAGCACTCATGTTGCTCTGATCTCCTTCCAGTTCTCAGTAACTGGAATCATACCCTTGCCCTCCACTGAGTGTGGAGCAATTGCACTTGTAACTCCTCCTTCCAAATAGTCTCATGTTGGTATTACCACAGAAAGAAATACGCTTGGGCCACTTCAATACAGAACAGGCTTGATTTGGTTGTGACTGGCCATATCAGATACTGAGTTGTAAGTATTCTTTTTCTGTGCTGGAAGGAAGATATTTAGATGATCATCTTAACAGCAAAGTGAGGAATTGTGAAAGTGAGGGCATTTTCTAGATTTTTTAATCCTGCTTTGAAAGTTCCAATTCATAGATACAGCATGAAAACTACAAAGATGAAAAGGAAGAAACAGCAGCATTTAAAAGCAGTATGCTTAGCTTTTCCTTATTTAAACTGAAGTAACTGCTTTGTGTAAAATGAATTCTCTTCTGTGTGTTATCACTGCATCTTCAATTCTAGAAAAGCAATCTAATACTCAACATGGGAAGAGTAAGAAAAAAAGATAACATCTTTGCTTCTTCATTTTTAAATTAAAAAATTTACGTGGATTCGTAAATTTTCTATCTCTCCCAATAAAGCACAGTTTGCTCCCTTTCCCTCAGTATACTTACAGTACATCACACAGCCTATTACATCTCTTTGGATATACTGCTGGCTGATAAATGATTCAGACAGGCACAGCAAACAACTTCTGTTTTGTTACACAGAGAAGCCAGTTCTGCATCAACAATGAAAAAATCATGAAACTGTATTAACAGACAAAAGTCTTTGTGCAACACACAAAACAGGGAGCCAAGTCACTATATACTCAGTGTAAAAGCATTTCTAGAAGTCTTTTCTGGGCATCTCCATTTCAACAAGAAAATACACTGGTTTTTTATCTCTTAGTTTCATCACATTTTAAGTCATCTCTTTTTTGTACTGCCAAGTAAGGCAAATAATGGTGTTGCTGAATGACCACCCATTATTTAATTTAGAAAAATAATTTCTTTCCCTACTGAGAATTTTAACATGTTCTCATAGTAACAAATATATCCTGATAAAAAGCCCTAGCAGGATTCCTCATTATGCAGATTGAGATGGGGTATTTGCCACACAGATTTTACACCCAGCAAGGATAAGATGTGTGCACATGTACACATGTCAAATATACACAGCTGACCAAGTACATTTTGTTCTGCATTCCAACTCATCCAATGAAGGAGGGACAGTTCTCATCCACCCATGTTTTCCCTTATATGATCCACTCGCTGAGCAAGATCCCGAAAGGTGGGGCGCAGGGCAACATTATTGTTCCAGCATTCTTTCATGATAGCATAAATCTGGAGAAGAAAAAAAGAAAATTGGTAGTAGGTAAACAGATACCATACATATTTACTTTAAACTGTATTAAAGAACATCCAGCTTAACTTTATGCTTCCAAACAACAGCCACAAAAGAGTGCCTAAATTCTTGCTATACCCATCATTTTATCTGCTTGATCCCAGTGACCCAGCAAGAACCTAGGATAGGTGGCTCTGCAAAAGTTCTTATTATAAAAGACATTTTATTAAAGTTAGCATGAAAGTCCAGTCAGCTGTGTTTTGAAACTTTAACAAGACTTAAGTTACTTCGCTAAGTTTTTTTTTCTCGCTCTTTTTTTTGAAAGGTTCAAAAGATGCTTTAGCATGACAAACACCAGTATGACCAGAAATCAGATTTACAAAGACAGAAATTCTAAATAAGTCTTCCTCTGCAAAGTTAACATATACTTCTCCACATCTGTATACTAAATTCTTAGTTATTCTTAATATATAATCAGAAATAAGCAAGAAAAAAAACTTACTGTGCAAACGGAGCCAACTTTGAAAGATATTTCCCCTACAATAGTTGCATGGCAACAGTTTTCCAGGTTGCTACCAATTTCTCATACTTTCAACAGTTTTTCATATGTTGCTTAAGAACAATCTGTACAGCTACCAGGAAAAAAAGTAAAAACTGTTCCCTATCTTTCAGCAAATTTGAAACAGCTGCATTGACCAAGCTGCTTTAGAACCAAGTAAGCTGCAAGATAAGCTGTTGTAAGCTACAGGTATCTGGAAGATTGATTATCTGTGATGACTGGCCTTTCAGGATCAAAAGGGGATTAGTAAAGTTTCTGACACAGAGACATTTCCACCTTGTTTTGATATCTGGAGAAATGTCAGACACTGAAACCTTTGAGTTAGTTAAAATACAGTTTCAGTAAAAAAAGATTATATATTATCTTATACATATGATATTCAGGTTATCTACAAAAAGCCAAAAATTCAGCAGTTGCTGCACTGGTACATAAAATGCTAGAAAGTTTCTTTAAAAACTGCTCTTTTCATTCTCTATACATTTTTTTCTTCCCCCATGGCTTCCTGCCTCACTTGTAGCATTCTTTCTCTCCTCTGTTAGAGCCCTTGACCCTGATGTTTTCTCTTCTGTCAGTTTTGAATGGATTATTTCTTGACTTATTACCAAGTGTGTTTGACTTTAAAAGGGATGCAGCAATTAATCTGAGCTGGAAGTTACATATGTAAAAAACAACAACCCATAACTGTTTTACTTCCTGTTTTTTCATTACTGATTCACCTATGAAGCCCAACCAAGTCAGTTTGACTGAACCTGGCTTTGTGCACCCTGCTCTGAAGAACAAAATACTACAAGACTTAGAAGTGGTATGAAAGTATTTTTTAAAGCATCTGGTGTATAAGTAAAACCAAAAGAACACTGAATTAATTTTTGTGCTCTGAGGAGAGCTTCACAGCTATACTTTGGTATCTACAAAGAACATGAATACAAATCTAAAGACCCCGAACACAGAAAATCTGATTCATATACCTAACTGTGCCTACAGTCTGCAAGTTGAAAAAGCTTGACAGTGAATAATATACATGATAAACATGAGCCTCCCACACTTGAGAAGGGAACAGTAACAGAAAGGCAATGATCAAGATAAGAAGCTCTTTAAATTCTGGAATTAAATGTTAAAACCTTAGGTAGATTTTTTTTGCTAAGTATTACAGATTTCAAAAGAATCCAAAATTCACAGCTTTGAATGAGAATCTCTTCATGGGACTTACATGGAACAAGTTCTATATACTAATCTTGTTGCCCTAATACATGTATTTTTGAAACAGAAGTGTGAGTGCCCAAGTATGGCAGTCAGTCATAATAGTCCCACTTCATATATTCAGCAAGACCACAGTCTGGGCTCCTGAGGAGTACAAGCTAAAGAATCAGAAAAAAATATTAGTATACTCATCATGAAATTGATAAAATAACTGCAGAGCCATTCCACTTGAACAAATATTTGAATGGTCCAAGCAGAACAAAATACAAGTTTTGTATTTACAGGGACCCACCCTAACTGAGTACCATTCATACTATAGTAATATTTTAACACAGTACTTCACCTCATCAGGGCACCCATCTGGTCTCGGCAGTCGTCCATTATTCTTCAAAAGCTCTATCAAATGAAATACAATCATCTGCCCTTGTTTATCATTGCCAATCATACGCATGAATTCCTGAAACAAAAGACCAACTGTAATATATAATCTTTAGAGGAAAAGATGCTGCAATATTTTTACCAAGCACAAATTTTTTGTAGGAATAATAAGAATAAGTTGAATATTACATAATTACATATGTGTATGTATATTACATACATACAAAGTTACACCTCCAGAGAATATATCAACAACTGGGGGGGGAGATTGTAAAATGGAATAACAATATAGAATAGAATAAAATTGAATGATACATACAGAATTTAAAGCACTAAGTGAAAAATCTTTAAAAATGTTGATCATCATCTGATGATTTGATTACCCTGGATAAAGAGGAGGCTGACGTTTCAATCACTTCTATGCCTGAGTCCTCAAGGGCAAGTGCTTCAGGCACACTGCCCAAGTTGAGAAAGGCAGATGGAGGGACTGAGAGAATTAAGACCCTACGCCCACTGTAGGAGAGGGTCATGTTCACGACCATCTAATGAACTGGAATGTGCAGAAGTCTGTAGGGCCTGATGAAATTTATTCAAGGATCCTGAGGGAACTGGCAGGTGGTGTTGTTAAGGTGAAGTTTGTGATGACTGGAAAAAGGGAAAGGTAATGCTGATTTTTGAAAAGGGGAAAGTGGAAGACACAATGACCTACAAGCTAGTCAGCCTCACCTCTGCCAGGCAAGATCATGGAGCCAATTCTCCTGCAGACCATGCTAAGGCATATGGAAAACAAAGAAGTAACTGGAAACAGACAACACAGCTTTACTAAGGGCACAAATTTTTGCCTGAAAAATCTAGTAACCTTCTGTGACAGAGCTATTTAGACATACGCAAAGTTTAACACTTCCCACATGAATTCCTTGTCTCTAAATGGGAGAGACAGAGATTTGAGGGATGGATGACCCAGTGGATAAAGAACTGTCTGGAAGGCTGTGCTGAGAGTTGTGGTCAATGGCTCACTGTCCACGGGGAGAGCAGTGATGGGTGGTGACCCTCAGGGGTCAGTACCAGGGCCAGAACCGTTCAACATCTTTGAAGGTGTCCTGGACAGCGGGACTGAGTGCACCCTCAGCACGTTCACTGAGCACAGCCTGTGTGGTGCAGCCAACACCCTGAGGGAAGGGATGCCAGCCAGGGGGACCTGGACAGGCCTGGGCATGGGCTCAAGCACACCTCATGGTGTTCAGCAAGGAGAAGCACAAGGTTCTGCAGCTGGGTCATGGCAGTCCCAGACACACCTGTGGGTTGGGAGGGGACGTGATTGAAAGCAGCCCTGTGGAGGACTTGGGGTGATGGTTGATTAAAAACTCAATGTGACCAGCCATGGGCCCTCACAGCCCAGAAAGCCAAACATGTCCTGGGTTGCATCCAAAGCAGTGCAGCCAGAAGGGCTGGGGACGGGCTTCTGTCCCTCTGCTCTGCTCAGACCCCACCTGCAGGGCTGCATCCAGCTCTGGGGTCCCAGCACATAGATGGACCTATTGGAGCAAGTCCAGAGAAGGGCATGAGGTTGATAAGAGGACTGGAGCACTTTTCTTAAGAAGACAGAGTGAGGAAGTTGGGTCTGTTCTGCCTGGAGAAGAGAAGGAAAGTGGAGACCTCACAGCAGCTTCCTAAAGGGGGCCTGCAGGAAAGGTGGAGAGGGACTCTTCATAAGGAACAGCAGTGGTAGGAAAAGGAGTAATGGGTGTAAACTAAAGGGAAGAAACAAAGGTTGGATATTAGGAAGAAATTCTTTACTGTGAGGGTGGTGAGACACTGGCACAGGTTGTGCAGAGAACCTGTGGCTGCCCCATTCCTGAAAGTGTTCAAGGCTGGGTTGGATGGGGCTCTGAGTAACCTGATCTAGTGGGAGGTGTTCCTGTCCATGGCAACAGGGATTGCAACTAGATGATCTTTAAGGCTCCTTCCAAGCCATAGTATTCTATGTTTCTGTGATTAATTAGTTTTAAAAGGATGAAACTCACAGCTCAATCTAAAGAGCTCTCTGAAACATTAAAATAACTTAATGGTTTGAAAAATGCTGAAGAGAAAATGGATATTATCGTGCTGATGTATAAAAAATAGTTAGCAGGACTAATCAGTAGCTATACAGAAAAAATCATATCACTAAAGGCAGCAAAAATGGCTTAGATAAACCTCTCTCTCCAAAAATCCAAATAACCCAAAAAAGCAGATTAAAACCTCACTCAGACTGCCAGACATGAAAAGTAAATGAGGATGTGCTATTAACTGAAATAAATTTCTTAGCACAAATAAAGGACTTTTTTTTCCTCCAATACTATGAAATTTCTTTATATGATTCTTGATACGGAAGTGTGAAACACCCATTGGTTAAATTTCCAAATGGCCAAGTTGTAAAAACAACATATAATTATAAAGACTATGAGACCTAAACAGACCACTTTGGTTAAATTTACCAAATTACCTTTTCTTGATACATGCCAACCTGGTGAAGTGGTGAATGCACATGTAGAATTGATTCACTGAAAGGATAGTCCCCCTGTGCTCATAACTTACTCTATCACTTTTCATTTCATAATACTTCTGAAGAACTCTAGGTGTCTGCAACTTTTATGTTCTTATGCTGGAAGAGCTGTCCTGAGTTCTTCCTTGATACCTCTAATACCTCCATGGAATTAGTAAGAGATCCACTGACACCAGCGCAGAGTTAGCCTCCAAGGGCATTTTTGCCTATCATCACTATTCAGCTCTCAACACCACATTTGCCAGGACTGACACGCTGGCCAAGGGCAAGGTCAGCTCCAGTAAATACTGAAGTATGAAAAGCCTCAACTCACCTCTGTTATGCCCATGTAAACAGCTAGGAGAAAATAAGATCATGTATATTCTTTTCAATTGGTGGATAATAGTATCTTCACCCACTGCAAATTTGTCTTTAAAGATACTTGTCAACAGTCTGCAAAAAGCCACTCCTTTTCTTTCTTGACCTTCCCTAACTTACTAACTGGGGTTCTGCTAACATAAAATACCTTTAAGTTCCTTATTTAAGTTAATTTAGTTTATATGTATGTGTTTGGCGTTGCCTTAAATTTGGAACAACATTAAAAATAAAGGTCATGCAATGGAACGGTTGCATCTGGGATAACTCTCCACAAAGGATGGGAAAGAACTACTTAGACTTCAAAATCTTTTTCAAACAAAAGTTACAGAATGGATAAGATA
Organism: Cettia cetti; assembly: GCA_013401135.1. Classification (NCBI taxonomy): domain Eukaryota; kingdom Metazoa; phylum Chordata; class Aves; order Passeriformes; family Sylviidae; genus Cettia; species Cettia cetti. The sequence continues at coordinate 4,689 of VZUI01042458.1, read as the reverse complement.
TGCACGGACTATGAAGTAATTTTCAGATCTTTCCTTCTTATGGCTTGATACCAATATTTTTTAGTTACTATCTCATAAACACCAAAGTATCTCCAGAAAAGTAAACATCAACCTATTGAGGTACGTGACTATCTGGAAAATTTAAATAAACAAACAGATTCTCTGAGATTCATGAACTATATACTTACAGCTGGTGGGCTTTTGCTTTTGTCAATATAGGTGAAGAGTTCATACAAGACCACACCAAAGCTCCACACATCTGAGGCCACAGAAAACTTGCTTTCTGTCAGAGATTCTGGAGCGTACCTGCAACACACAACACAAGGAAAATTTCTCTCTTCAACATGTGTCATTTTGATTTTGAAAACATTTGATTTAGTAAGACAGATATCTTTTTCATGAGTAAGTGACCTTTATTCATTGATACAAGCAAGTTCCTTTCAGTACCTCCAAATAGTAACCACTTCTTTAATACTACTTAAAGGGTTTCTAAAACCAATTCCACCTTAAACAAACATAGTTAGTGATAACTATAACCAAGTTTGATTTTTTTCCAAAAGGTTGTAAATATATTTCTTATTTGTAATGCAAGTAAACAAGAATTTGATGTGATAAGACCTGCAAAGAAAAACAATTATAGCCTTCCATCACTTCCAATGAGCCTTGAACTGTGTTGCAGACACTTCTGGAACTAAATTGCGCATCTCTAATAACATCTACTAAGATGCTATTTTGTATAATTTATTCTTTAGGTAAACAGTGCCTGAGTCAGAATTAAAATACAGACTAAAATCACATGTATGGAATGGCATTTTCTCTTGGAGTGTATCCAACAGATTTCAGCTGGAAGACATGAATGACCAGTGTTTAGGGAACTAGAAGGCCTAAAAATTTTAAAGCGACCAGGTGAATGGACATTTTAGACTTCCTTTATCTCTGAATACATTTTCTGTTGGACACTGTTTCCTTTAAATAATTTTTTTTGGTTTTGTTTTTGTTTTGGGTATTTTTCTGTTGGTTTTTTTTTTAATATGTTGAAAAGTCCTTGACACTACTCTGGGAAGTGAAATATCATGCATGTCACTTTCACAATGCTGGAAAACTGATGTGGAGCTTGCAAGTAGGAATTGCACAACACGCAAAATGAATGGGATGAAATGGCAAAAACTGAAAACATGCCATGATTTCACATACCAAAAGAAGACTTACCAAAATATAGGACTTTCACCAGGTTCTTTCACTTTGTAGTATTCTTTGTCTTGTGGCAAGACTTTTGTCAATCCAAAATCTCCAATTTTAACTCTGTTCTCATTCTCCACCAAGATATTTCTTGTTGCTAAATCCCGGTGAACATATCTTTTTGTACCCAGATACTCCATGCCCTAGGTGTAGAGGTTACAAACATAACAGGAAAAGAGCTATTTTTACCACTACATAGCTGCACTTTGCCTAAGATGATGAATTAACCTCAAAAGTTAAAACCAAAACCAGATTTGTCTGCTCTGAGGAGTTAATTTTTCCAAGCTCAGGGACTTCCCTTAACTGGAGGAAGATAGACTGAGCACCTGTCAGAGCCAAGTATTTTTTGATTATGTTGCTGGATAAATGCCACAGCTCCTTCCTGTTCCCAAATGTAGTTGGCTGGTGATATGCAGATGGAAAAAATTTGAGCTAAGCTATACAGTCCAGAGTACGTGAGAAGATAGTCCAACCTATCCATTTCATTTACACCTGTTTCTTCATTTTCTGCATCTGCTTTTCTGATTGCTTCTATGAAACTTTGTTTTATGATTCCTTGAATTTGACAATTATTCACTGTATTCCCAACTGTGTGCCTTGTTTCTCTTTTGTATGGACCATTATTCACTAATACAGTTCTGCTTATTGTTGTATTTCCACAGATTGCTGTAACAAAACATTGGTCTGAAACCAAAGTTTTTTGTTGCTGTCTTTTGTTGCTGATGATGCCTTCTTACCAATGCACCTAATTACTTTCACTAACCATGAAATTTGGAATAAGCCAGTGTATGTAGTAGCTTACTAAAACAAGAAGGTCTTGCTTAGACAACAATAAATGGAGAAGTGAAAGTGATGCTGCACAATGTCAAGAGATACTCAATTTACATGTGAAAGGAATTACAAAGCAATTTGTCAGCTTCACAGTTTTATAAGAAAGCTTATCACCCCTTCAACACAATAGAAAAGTTAAATTACACTAATAGCATTGGTGATCTCAAAAGTTCTGAAAAGCAACGCTATACTAGTCATGCCAAAAGACTTATTTCTCTCTATTTTTTCTTTAATGAGACAAACATCAGAGTTTGGCTATAAAGTACAATCTTTCTCTCAGATTCCAGTACCTCCCAGTACCGTTGGGTGGCATTGCTGTTCTCTCACAGCTTATTACAAAACTGTTCAAAAATGCCCCATTCCTCATTACCAGATTATTCACAGTCATAAATACCAAATCTAATTCCTAATTTCTAATTTCTTCAAAGTAAGGCTTCTGTGTTTCTGGTACTAGCCTATGAAAATGCTACAGCTTTTTCTTACTATGATGTATTATTCTGAAAACAGCCCTAAAGTTTGATGATAGTAACTTTTCTGTTAGCCTGGAAAACACCTAAGAGAGATCTTTAATTGAAATCATGCAAATATCATAATCCTGTGGCACTAGTCTATAACAACAGAGTTTAAATGTGATTTAAAATATTTGTCTTTAAAACTGGGTTCACCAGCAAGGACACCTGAAACACTTCAAACATTAAGAGAAGAAAAACCCTTTCCCAGTATAGTAGCAAGGAACCAAAATCCAGTAAACAACCAAACACATTCATCTTAACCCTCAGGTAATGGGTGTGCATTCATTTCTCTCATACATTTCAGAGGAGAGCAGCAAGGCAGAGTTAAGAGGTAGAAAGGTTTTTGATCAAAACCCCCCAAGATTACAGGCAAACAGAAATGCACAGCAGAAAGATGTGAGATGCTGAAAGAGCAAACATTGCAAGAAAAGCAAAACCAGCTGAAAAGTGTAACTTGATCAGCTAAACGAAGAAAAAGCCTAGATTTTCACAATATAAGGTACTCGCTATGTTTATAAATAAGCTGTTTCGGAGTAACAGAATGTCAGAGATTAGAGTGAAATCAAATATAACCTCTACTTTGCAGATCATACAGCAACAACACTGCAAAGCAAGGCACATACACTGTAACTCTTAGATTTTGCATTCCTTAGAAGTGAAGACATTTCTTTAAGAGCAAGTTCTATGCAGATTTCCTGCATTTTCATACTGTTAGTCCCCATGATTTGTCATTATCAAAGCCAGATGTCTTTCCACTTTGGCATCTGCAGGATGCATATTTTAGTTTCCTTACTCTTGGCTGGTGCTTGGTACTTAGGAAGGAATCATCTCATCTGCTATTTTGATTTCTCACCATCCTGAAGACCTCCAATAGTTTGAAAATTGTTTCATATATGTGTATGTACGCACACACTAAGGTCCATTTTTCTTTGTATTTTCTGAACACAGTTCCTTTCCCAAAGATTTCTACCATATTTGCACAGCTAGCAAAGGACAAAATCCACCTTCCAGTTCTCCCGATGGACACCTCAGAACGGCGTCCTGAGACGTTGCCACTATCGTTTCACCAGGCTTTGAATGAAAGCCTGAGGACTTCTACATGCTTCACAGCTTCTTATGAGAGTGCACAAGGCCAGCACCTTGAGGTCACAGGCTGAGATGAACAAAAATAAAACAGCTAAGTGTCTGCAGCCTTTGTGTGTTCAAAAATCCATGTTGCGTCTTACTTTATGAATGATTCGGTCACCACCCTCATAGATGGTGCTGGGTGTTAACACTCTTCCAGGTCTCCACTTGAACAAAGATTGTATATACTGACTGACCAGAATAACAACAGTAATTTTGTTGCAGAAATAAGTATGAGATCATTTCTTAGGCCTGATACCAGAGAATGACTTCTTGTTTTGGAGACATAGATCAGAGAGTGCTTCAACCCTCTGAAGTGTGTGGTCACCTGTTCAATCCTTTCTCTCTGAAAAAGACTGACACTTGCCACAGACTTGCTAACATTTTTTGTTTTCCTACATTCCACACTGCTTGCCCATCAAGGAGCTTCTCCTGGAGACTACCCACATTGCTGTGCTTCAATGAAGCACATGACTAGGTGAGATAGGGGTGCAGCATTCCTCATACATGCAAGAGGTTCAGCAGCTAAAATGTTAGTCCAGTTTCAAGCAGGAAACCAGCAAGCTCTTTTCACCATGAGAAAGTTTGAATGTCAGGAGAAGATCTTGGCTCTGGCAGAGACTCTCCCCTGAGTCTTCTCAGACCTTTTCCGTTAATACTGCAGAAGCTAAGTCCTAGAATCTTAATGTGGCAGGGCACAACTACCAGACATAAGAATATCTGTGGGCAATATACCCTAGAAAATATTCTCATCCATCCTAGAGTGATGAGGAAACTGACAGAAGAGCTCGCCAAGCCACTCTCCATCATCTTCCATCAGGCTTACTGGGATGACTGAAAGCTGGCCAGTGTGACACCCGACACAAAAGGGCCAGAAGGAGGCTCTGGGAAACTACAGGCCAATCAACCTCAGCACAGTGCCTGGCAAGGTTGTGAGACAAATCATCTTGAGTGCCATCACACAGCACCTACAGGATGGCCA
>VZUI01042457.1:0-13731 GCA_013401135.1 Cettia cetti | reverse complement strand
ATTTTATTTTATTTTATTTTATTTTATTTTATTTTATTTTATTTTATTTTATTTTATTTTATTTTATTTTATTTGTAAAGCCCTATTAAAGGTCTTGTGGCTGCAACAGAGACCTCTTTGGCCTAATCCCTAGAGCACCTGTCTCTTGTGAAGAGATGTCACAGCCATTGATACTGTAGATGAATTTGTCCATCACAGACTTGCTACTGAAGTAATTGCATCAGAAGAGGCAGCAAAGATGACTGAAAGGAGATTGTAGAAATCCCACTGCTGTTTCATCTAATTGTCAAGATTTAGAGTGCTTACTTGTATAACTATCAGCTCATAAATTAATGAAGCTTTTACATGAGCTAATCCCAAAGCTGGAATTCTTATGGCTATTCTTCTGTTTCTAAGCTGAATAAAGTACAGCATCCAAAATATTACTTAAAAAGAAATAAGCTATATGATAAAAGAGTGGATTTATAAATAAGTTCAAGTATTGCGGTGTTTTCACAAAATTGGGCAGATTATCTTTTAAATTGTGATTCACAGGCTTCCTTTAAGACAATTTATGTATTTTTAACATGTTCTGGATTGGTTCTTTTCATTCTGTCCTCAGAATTTTTTCCTCCCTATCCATTTTCCTGGCAGAGCCAGGAAGCAGTTCGGAGTTGCAGATGTAGAGTTTCCTGGCTTGCATTTGTCTGACTGTGTTGGGAGGTTAGAGCTCCACATCCCAAGTGCCATCCCATCAAAACCTTGGGTTATGGCAAGCTGTGCAGACAGCAGGGAATGTCTGTTCACTGGGATCATCCCCATCTCTGGGTGAGCTAAATTTGTCACTGTGCAGATGATCTCCCAGTCCATGCCAAGTGCTGAACTCCACAGGTGTGAGATCGGTCTGGCTTGGTTTCTGTCTTTGTAGCAGTTGTGCTAAAATGAATGATACGGCCTGATCCTGGTTTTAATGGCATGACATTGCTTTGGCTCTGTGAGAGGTTCTTTGTGGAGGATGGAGGTGCTGAACACATGTGGAAGTGGAAAAGATGGATTTGACTCCATATCCAGCTGGAATAGGAATGCTGGAGTATCTTATTGCTGTATACCTGGCTCATGGGCTTTGCTTTGGTCTGGAGAATTCAGTTTGGCAAATTATTTCCTTTTTTTTTGTGCTGTCAGTTTTGTGACAGCACAAAACTGTAATTGTAATTGTTTTGACCTTTCTGTTTTCCTTGTTTTCTATAAATAGCAGGATCAATTAATAGCTTCCATTGTCACATTCTACAGAGTTGGCAACTATGAAATAGAATTTTGGCCTTTGGAGAATGGGAAAAACTATACCCATCCAGCAGCTTTAATCAGGAAAAAGGAACAGAACCATGATAACTGTTAGTACAGGACTTCTGTGGCACATACTCAAACATGGAAAAATACTGTCCGTTTTCTTCCCTGTCACTGAGCAAAACTACTGCCATGAGAGCAACAAGACACTTTGACAGCTGGTCAACTGATGACTCTGTGGCTTTAATATGTTTGAAAAACCTGATTTCTGTGATCCAGGCCTTATTCCTCCCTTTTCAATATTAGCACAATTAGTCATGATACAACTTGTAAAAATGCATTAAAATCAGCTGGCAGCTTTTAAAAACCTGAGTATTGCTGTTCCCTCCTCAGAGACACTGCTCAGCACAGCCTTGGCTCACCACTGAGCTCAGTTTTGGGGGTACCTTTGAAAAAGCAAACCCATCAATAAGGCTCCCACCTGCTGCTGTTTTTTATCTCTGAGCTTCCACCGACAAAACTGGTGCTTTCTTGTAGTAAATTACAGGATAGAAAATTCTTTTGGCAGTGAAGGATACTGAGAAGCCTTTTATTCATCACAGTGTCTTGACAGTGACTTTGGTTGAAGAAAACCTTTCCTTCAGAAGAAATAGCTGGGGAAAACTCCTGATCATTCTTCTACTTCTAGGAAGTAGAGGCAATGCAGAATTTCTGAGTACCTCGGGTGTGATTTTGCCCTGTGCAGGGCTGGGAGTTGAACTTGATAATCCTTTTGAGTCTCTTTTAACTCAAGATTTTTTTTTTTTATTTTAACTCCTTGCTGATGATTTGCTGGGCTGTATCCCACTCTACTCTGAACCAGTCATGCCTACGAAGCATTCACTGAGTATTTCTTAGATATGGAGTAAATTATAATGGAATTGCTGCCACCACCCATTGCTGCAATGTAATTAACTGAAAAATCCACCCAGAAGAAAGTTAAGTGTTCATTTCCAGTACCTGATGTGTAGCTTTAGTGTAATTTAAAATGTGGTGGACTATTAATTTGTCTTCTCAAAATGCTTGTTTTCCCCAAAGCCAATCATGGGTCATTTGCCTCCAGCAATTGATACCAACATTGGAAATACTTGTCCAGTTGATGACAAACTTAAGTGTTTGACAAATTACCAACTCTGGTTAACCTGGGACCAGTTTACACATCAGAGAAAATTCAAATACACACCTCATTTAGTTTTTCTTCACAAGAATTTTCTTCATTCAGGTGTTTCACATGTTACAGCTATCAGTAAGTAGTGGGGCTTAGGTATTTTTGCCTGCTGCATAGATGTCCAATCACTGCTTTTCTCAGTACTCTTGATTTTCCTCCTTCCCCCACTTATATTCTCCTTGAAGTCAATAGATGTTTTGGGTGTGTAGAAAAAGAAAAGGATTTGCAACAGACTGCAAATAAATCGCCATTTTCTGCTGAGCATTCATTTATCTGGCAGCTTGGGACATGCTGTGTTGGGAGCAGGGATAACTGAGTGGAGTTGGATTTTGCAGAGCCCAGGGAAGAGCTGAGAGCTTTGCAGGCAGCACTTTGTGCTTGGGCCATCCCTACTTGGCTTTGTCCTTGAATTCATGTATGATATGGACCCAGCTGAATTCCTCATCCTTCCCATTTTTTTAAGAAAAATGGTGGTTCATTACACATTAGCATCAAGTATTTTAAAATCCTTTGCTAAGAAATGCAAGAGAAGCCCAAAGTCATAAGATCAGTGGGAACTGTGTGTGTTTAACTGTGTATGTGTAACTGTGCTCTTCACGAGTATTAATTAAGTACAAGTAAGATCCTGTTGTTTGTTTCCCAGCAGAGGGAATTCTGTAGGAAGGAAGAGACTTTCCCATAAATCACTTTAAGACAGGTGTTAAGACAAAACTGTATTTATTACTTTGCAAGAGTTTCAACTGTTTCATCACTTTTTTTTATCTATCCTTTGTCTCTTCCTGGATTTTTACAAGCAGTCCATGCCCTGTAGGGTTCTTCAATTTGCACTTTTGCTGTCTTCCTTCCTTTATATCTCCTTGAGCTCTTTGTTCCCTCAGCACAAACTGCACCTGAGAATGTTCGAGTTCAAACCGAACTTTTGAACCCATGATGTCAAGTTAGTTTGGAATTAGGCAAAACCAGTTTGCCCATCCCTCACTGCAAAAGGGTTAATCCTCTAAACTATTGAGAGACAAGGGCAAGGAATTGTGAAAGGAGCCCCTGTTTTATAAGCATTTATATTGCCAGTGCTTGAATGCCCATAATAAGTAGGTTTTGCTGTGATTAATGACTGTGTTTTACATGCTGACGATGGATGATGTGTCTCATTGGAGAAGCCATTTATTTTTTTTTCAGGCTCCTCACCCCAGCAGCACTGAAAATGAGATGTTAACAACCTGGTGGGAGTCTGTTTCATTCTCAGCAATTTAATGAAAGGTGACCCAAAGAGAAGAGAAAATAATTTAAATTTGCCTTTTCCTTGCCTCCTTTTAATGTGAGAAGACAACTCAAAAATTAATTTTTCATACTGGATTTTTCTTTTCCTTTCAAGATTTTTACTTTGTTCCCTCTAATAGGAAACAAGTAGGAATGTGTTGTCATTCTGAAACTTTATGCAACTTTGGAAGGGGCAAATTATTCAAATGCCTTAAACTTTGTTTTCTTAATTTATTTTTAATAAAGGACTAAAATAATTTGAAATCTTTATGTATTTGAGACAATTTTTGTATCAGATTATAAGGTTCTGATTTTGCTGCAGTTTCAATTGCACTTTTCCCTGCACTTTGTAATTTTGTATGTATAAAGGATTTGGTGGTAGAGTGTTAGTGGTGGTTGGAATACACAGAGTAGACACAGAACTCACCTTTTCATTAACCAACTATATATTTATATCCATATGGATTCGACATTGCATCCATCTAACATCAAGGTTTTAACTTCTGTAGAATGGCTTAAAGTAATGAGGAAAAAGACTTTCAAAAGTAATTTTAAATTATTGGAGAAAATCTATTTCAAGGCAGTGAAATGGGATGTAGACTCCAAGCAAATCTCTTGAGAGCTCTACATAAACTGAAAGTTCTTGTATCTCCTTCCCAGCAGATCTCCTGGGATGGAAACAGGGACAGCTGTGGGCATAGCATCAGTACCTCAACAGAGAGGAAAAGATGAGTAGGATGTATAAAAAAAAATTAAAATTGAAACAGTTTTTTCATATGTGGCTCACCAATCATGAATTAAAGGCTCTTCTGAGTCTCAGAATTTAAAAGCTCCCTCAGAATTATCACACATTTGCTGAGAAGAGCAAACCAATTCCCAAGATGGGTCAGCAGTGTTAGGTGTTTTCATCAGAGAGCAGTAAATGCCAATAATTGCCTAAATTCTCTGGACAGCTTAATAACGTTCCAGGTGGGATACAGTCCCTATTTCAGAGCTTAATGAAAACACTGTCAATGTAAAGATTTTGTCTGTTTGCATGTGGAAATGGCAAATCTAAGATGCGTTTCATCCCAGCAGTGCCAAATCAGAGTCTGGTAGTGGTGAGATTTGGGAGATATATAAAATATTCCCTGCAGAATTATTTAGATCAGCATCATGTTAAAATTGGCAGGGTTGGCAGATACTAGGCAGAATATCTTTGTTGGGTGAGGAGAATTTTTTTAAAATTGATCTTAAAAAAGCTACTTTTGTTGGAAAAGTCACACGCTACATCTGTGCCCATTATTGGAGGAGTTCCAGTGGAAACATTCCTGCTTGCACAAGAGCAAGACACATGCATTGCTTCAAAATTAACATATATATTAATGACACATTAAGGAATTTCATAATCGTGTGACACAAAAGAGAGTTCTCAACACGGTGCTCATGCAATGTATTAATGGGCAATGTCAACAATGAGCTGGGAGATAGCAACACGTCTGCCTCCCCTCATGGCTGCTGTTGAGTCCTCTCCAGACTACATCACTGGTGTGATTGGTGTTACTGTTCTCATTTTGCATGTGTGGAAAACAGAAGTCCAGTGGGATTCAGGGAGTTGGCTGAGATTGAACATTAAGGCAGTTCCAGGGATGGAAATACTGTGCCCGAGGTCCTCTTTCCCCAAAATCTACAACTAAGTGAACAGAACTTTGTTCTTTTGGTGTTTTTATGGGACAGAGTAAAGTCGGTGGGAATGTGACAATATTCCCATCAGGCTGGAGCTGTTTCTTATGCTAGTGGGAATCATACTTCCACCTAGATGTGAACAGAAGAAAGGGCTGTGGGGTTTTTTGCCTTTTTTATAACTGGCATTGGAATGAGGTTATGAAGCCCCAACATCCCTGTGAACACAGCAATACCACATTTCCCAGTTGCAGGGGCTGTAGGAAACTCGGAGGAGAATCCATGAGTCACGAAACCGGAAGTGGGCGATAACCAAAGCTTTGACTTCAAATCTTAGATTAAGGAAGGGTTTTCCATTTGGATCCCTAAATTTCCCACCTCGATCCCTAAATCAGAGCATTTCCAGGGGCATGTTTGTAGTTCTAGATTGGAGCTGTTTGCAATAGTTGTCCTTCTAACATTTCTGGCTAAAATGGCATTAATCCACAATTAAGACTGAATTTGAGCAATGTAGAAAACTAATTCCATCTGTTATGATTAATTAGGGCCTTATCTCCATCTGAAGTCTAATCTAAATTTGTCTGGAAATGTGAAAACATTGTTTCCTTGGCTGACTTCCTATCAGAACAGAAAAAATAGCACAGACTAATGTTGGACATGAGTGAGGGCTTGCATTGGGAGATCATTGAATCATGGAATTCCAGAATGGTTTGGGTTGGAATCTCACCCAGCTCCAGCCATGGGCAGGGACAACTTCTGCTATCCCAAGTTGCTCCAAACCCCATCCAACCTGTCTTTGGACACTTCCAGGGATGGGGCAGCCTCAGCTACTCTGAGCAGGGGAAGGTCAGGACAGCTGGAGTTCACCAGCTGGAATCTTTGGCTCATCCTTCTGTCAGGGCTCTGGCATGGACAGCCTGGTATGCGGGAAAACCTTGTCATCACTTTTCTGGTACATACCTAGTTTCATGCCTCCAAAGCGCTTTGCAACTCTGAGGCTGACATTTTTCTCACAGAACTGCTTATTCTGGTTGTATCCATTTGGGGACTGCCCATCCTTGAGACATTTTTCAGCTAATTTTTTGAGATTAGCTGAATTTCTGCAAGAGTGAAACTTGCTTTGTGTTTCAGCTGTAATACTGCAATACGCCACAGACCCCGGAATGAACACGCTGGGTCTTAGCTCCCATCAATCAGTTTTCTGGGAGACAGGGGTATAACTGGTAGGAGCATCCACCTCCACATATCCATATGGGACACTCATGGCTGTAGGTAGAGGTGGAGATGGAGCCATGACTGATGGTTCTTGCAACATCTTCAGCTCATGGCTGACTTGATGTAAAACAGAGAGTCCTGAGGAAGCTGTTTCTGGTATGAAGTTGCCAGGACTGATTTTTATGTTGCAGTGAAAAGTTTCTGTAACCTGGAAATCCAGCTGTGTATTTTCTCCCATCCAAAAAGTGAAAGCTTAGTTGTCCTCAATTCATTTTCTTTCAGTTAAGATTAGATCTGTGAGGTGACATGGGGGTGCTGTTATTTGATGTAAAGAGGGTAAAAATAGCTACACCCTGTGCTAAGAGACCTGTGACATAGTCAACTTATTCAAACAAAAATATCAGGTTTGGAGGAAATCCTCTTCCAGGGTGTTCTGGATTCTGTTAACAGGGTTTCAGCTTCCTGGACTAATGCTGGGATGTCCATTATGCTCAGCTTTGTTCCCTGTGCATGTCTTTCCCCCTCAGCCCAGCCACCAGAGCTGGGTTAAGACCACTGATCTAATTGGCAACCACAAAGGACAGGCAGGCTGTGAACGAAACCTGCTTGTGTATCATTTGCATTCTTCTAAATTGCATTGTATGTGCAGCTGTTCATCCAAATTGTCCACAGTTTATTTTTGTCCATAGAGGAAACAGAGATGGTTTTCTCTGTGCTAGGGCAGATGCCAAATCAAAGAATCATATGTGCAGCTCTGTTGGCGCAATACGTTCATGAGGGAGATGCAGTGACCACCATGGAGTCAAAGCGGGAAAAGAGGAAGTTTAATTTTTCTTTTAGCTTATGTAGATTTCTAGAGAAGAGACAACATTGGAAGACTGAGGTTTAACCTCTTCAGTTCCACTGGTCTTAGAAAGTGTCCATCAATTGTCCTTCCTACAGAAAGGAATGTAAACAAGATAAAGAATTTTGAAAACATTGCTTTGTTTACATGAAAGTATGTGAGAAAGTTCTGACTCCCAAACTAGAAGGCTGGAAAGCAAAGAGACACAGCTCAGAAAGACCAAGCTCTCTGCTAAATGTGTCCTAATGCGGGCAAAATTATTAATAAAGCAAACCTTGATATTATAAGCCACAGCTATAAGAGGCAGAGGCTTTGCCAAATGTGACAGGTCCATTTCAGGTTAACGCCAGCACTTGCTGAAGTCTGCCTTTCATTTCAGCGGGGAGGAAAAGAGTGGGATGTCTGTGTATTTTAAACACTGATGCACTATTCTCCTGAGAAGGAAAAAGTGTTTTCCAAAAGATTCATCAGGCAAAATTTACACAGTCTGGTGTTGAGAAACAATTGCACTCTTTTTCTTCCCATGTGTCACTCAGCAGCATATTTTAGAGCCTTGGGGCAGGAAGAGGTAATGATATTTATGGCCAGCTTTCTGCTGAAGTGCACACAAGGGTGGGCTTGAGAAACCTGAAGAGTGCTTTTGTGTGCTCGGCCAGTCAGCTGGCCAAAGCTGGTGTTTGGTTATGGATGCTGTGATAATAATTAACACAGCAGGAAGTGAGGGACTGATTGATATCCATGATTGCATCCGTGACTGTGTGTTTGAACTTGGCTGAAAACTGTGAAATCCTGAGAGAAGGCTGAATCATTTGTCAGATGTGTGAGGATATAAGAATGGCCATAATGTGTTGGTCCAAGGTCCATATAGACTCAAATCTTGGTCAGTAGCCAGGGAGAGACGCTCAGGGAGCAGAACAGAGCACAGGACAGGACTTAGCCTTCTATCAAACTCCACCCTCTCACCTAGGATGAGCTGTTTCTCCACCAAAGTCCAAATCTTGCTTCTTGACCAGTGACACCATCTGGACAGAGAAATCAATTTGGCCTCTTCCAGTGTCCCATGATGTCTGGTCATGTCTGTCATGGGTAAATTGTTGCAACTTAAGCTGAGGTACCCTGAGAGTTCTGGTGTCTCAGTGCTGTATTCCCCTCCATCCCCAATAGCCAAGACCAGAAACTTCCTGCAAAAAACTACCCCTTAGAGCTTTTCCATTCTCTCATCCTTTGGCTGCTCCACATGTGAAGTCCAGGTCCCATGGGTGATGACCTCTAATGCTGAGCCTTCTCCTCAGTGATGAACGGAACTCTTGTCTGAAGTATTTAACGTGACTCAGTTAAAAAGAAAGAGTTTCAAGCTAAAGTTGGCTTAGTGGACCTGAAGTATCCCTTGGTGCAGATTTGGGCAGGGAGGATTGCATCACAGAACTTCCCTGCACTGCCTGAGTGTTGTTTATGGAGATGTGCTGGTGTTTATTTCTCTGGGATTGATGTGGCCTGTGCTTAGAACCCCCTCTGAATCCATGCAATAAGGGTCTGGAATGGAGGTTCACTTCCAAACCTGCCTTCCCTTGGGAGCTGTTTGAAGTCACAATGGCCTTGGGCCCATGTGTCCAATAAATATTAAGGCAGGTGTGCTTGTGTTCAGAGCACCTTATATCCCACTGAGTAGGATTCAAAGGAATCATCCACTAAATATGAGCAATTCAAGACAGAGTCCCTTTTGTGTAGCCTTAGACAATGAGCAGAACCTCTCTGAACCTTGCTAATTTGGCTGGAGGGGGCAGGTTTGAGTCAAGTGGGGCCCTCATCAAAAAGGCAGGTTGTCATTTGAGTACCTGAAGCAGAATAATTGAAAGTACAGAAGTGGTGTCTGTTCTGATTCATTCTCTGCTGATGAAGTCACAGTGCCATTACATTTGCCACAAGGGATTTCTTGAGTGCTGGCCAAATAGATTCTTTAAATGTTTCTTTAAAACAAAATAAGTCTTCTTTATATATAAGTTTTCCTCTTCACTGAGGATCTGACAAGGTCCTGGCAGACTCCTCTGCTTGACTGACAGCATAGAAGAAAGGCTGCTCTGTGCAGGGACAGCAGCCTTTGGAACCAGGTGGTGCTGGCTTGTGTCTCTCCAGCAGTTGTAAATAAATTCGGTGGCTGAGCATTGTCATCCCAGGATATCCCAGTGATCACCCCAGGATAGCACAGCTAGGCCTTTCCACTCCAGCTTCAAGGTGCATTACCATCTCTGCACCCCTGTACGGCCCTGAACAAAACCAGTTTGTCAGAATGGTGATAGCCAGCTCTGCCAGAAAATCCCTGGTGCCATGCTTCAGGGATCTGGCATCCCTGGAGACACTGCTGCTCTAGGTGAGTTTTGGATTGTGCTTTTCAGATGGATAATTGTCCCACATCCAGCCTTGTTCGAGGCAAGGTGTTCAACAACTGCCTGTGACAGCAGGGAGTGAGACAAGTGTTGTTCAGGGAGACTCTCAGGTTTCTCAGCTGTTCAAGGGCAATTACTTACTGTGCGCAGGGCCTTAAACACACAAAAACCTATAATATGAATATCAAATGTTTTTAATAAGTAAGGATTAATTATTTTTCTGGTGGTTTTTGTGGAAGCCTGCAGCATGCATGCCTTGCATCATTCCAACTTATCAATTGCTATTATTATTGAGAAATTATACAGCAATATGTTGATAAATTGCTAATCAGGACAGACATAATGGAAAATCTGGCTCCTACAGCTCCAAGAGCTGAGAAAATTTCCCCTGTAGCTTTGAAATTGTGCTGAAGTCAGTCACAACTCCAAGTGTCCCAGACCACAGGGAACAGAAGCTTGAGCTGTGTCCAGCTCCAGTCATCCTTGGGGATGACTGGGATTTGCAAAGTGGGAGATGCTTTGGAGAGGATCATCTTTTAAGTCAACCTCCACCAACATCAGTGGTTTTGTTTGCAATAGATTTAGCTGAAAACCTGCTCCCTCCAAAAAAAGTGATTGAAGAGAAAAGAGACTGTTCACTTAGGGAAGGTTAAACATGACTCCTGGATGAGCCCAGGCTTTCTCCCACATGAAAATCTGAGGTCAAAAATTGCCATTTGATCAGATGCCCATTTTTTTCTCCCATTCCCACGTGGCTCATACAGAGGTGTAGACTCCTGAAGAACTTGCAGTTCTTCAGTCAGAATGCCTAAAAAGGCATGCCTTTTCAGGCTTTCAGTCAGAATGCCTAAAAAAGGATCATTTTCGCTGTGCTAAAATTAGCTGCACTAATTTTCTTTCTTTTGTTTTGTCTTCTGGTTTTTTGCTGTGGGCACATGTGGGTGAAGTCCTGACTCCACTGAAGCTGATGGACATTTTGCCACAGACATCAATTATGTCTGGATTTTTTTCACAATGAAGAGAAGCCATTTGCTACACTTTTTGCTGTGTTGCTGAGTTGCATTTAATGTTTGCAAGACTCATGGTCCTTGTCAAATTAATAGGATTCATTGAAGTGGCAAAAGAATCTAGTGTGAATGTACCTGCAATCTTTGGTTGAGGAGCAGTTAAACTTTACTCCAAGGAACCTTACTGATGCTATTTTAGAGTACCAGTGGTGTCTTTTCTTGTTCCAGCTCTGCACTTAACATTTCAGGGTTGATTGCTCTGCCTTCCCATAACTTCTGTGACATTATTCCTATGGAAATTTTGTCTTTGTGCATTTGAGCTGAGTCTTGAGACTATTTTTGGAAGCTTTCAAAATATCCCAGAACTGCCCTTCACCTCTGCTCTTGTGCAGGGACTTTAGCTCTAGCTTTGTTACAACTGATTTCCACATGTATCCAAAGAAAGAGAGCAAGTAGAACCACAGACAATTCTCCTCTCCTGAAACAAGGCTAACTCTGCCACTGAGCTTTGAGGTGCTGGAGAAGAAGAATGGCAACAAAGAGCATTTTCAAACACTCCCGGTTCCAAGATTCCCACTTAATATGTAATAGTCAGAGAAAAATCTGCTTATAGAGCTGAGCTATGGCACTTGTAAAAGCTCAGAAGATTATTTGCAGGTTTTCCAGGTCTTACAATATTAAAAGAGGTATAGGAAATGTAAAAGAGTATCTGAGGGTTTTCTTACAGAAAGACTGGAAAGGATGAGAAGAGAATCAATGCCTGAACTGAAAGGGTTTCTGACAAATTACCTGTCTCTGCCTTTCTGGACAAGCTTTGTTTGAGAGGGGTGCTAAAACATCTAATTCCATAGTTAGGTACCACCTCTAGGCTCACTTGCCTTGCTCAGGGACAGCTTAGGGAGGTTTTGTTGCCATGCCTGAACTTCCAGCTCTGAAGGACCATCTGTGCCAGTGTATTCCAAGGGCTGCTCCATGCAAACACATGGACTCACAGTTGAGAAGTGCCAGGCTGTCAGCAAAATGATCTCAACCTCATTAGCCCACCTCTGCCCAGGCAATAACTGGCTCAGGAGCAGCCAGCCCCTGGCATGGATCTGCTGCTTCCCATTCTGGAGATAGCAGACGGATTTTTTCTCACCATGCTGCATAGCAGAAACATCACCCAGGTCATTTTTTACACTTGGGATTCAAGTGTTCATGGCAGTGCTCAGTGGCCAGGCACCTTGGAAAGGGTTGGATCAAGGAAGACTGAGAGACCTGGCAATTCCCCTCAATCCTCTCCTAAGCACGTTTTCCTGAGAGGATGTGAATCTCTCTGGTATATGCACAGCCTGTTGCTCTTCTTCCCTTTCCTCTTGCCTTTATGTCCATATCAGGGTGCTTGGTGGGAGCACAGCGTTGGTCTTGGGAAGAACCTGATGCCTTCTAATAGCTAGTAAGAAAGACTCTCCCATGTCTGGGGAACTTTTCAGTGCCTAAGCCTGGTATAGATGGAGCAGAGAAGGTTTAAATCTGATGTCATCAAATCTGATGAGATAAGGTCTAACCTGAGTGCAGGAATTGCTTTCCTGCCCTCAGTGGGGCTCCTAATGGGCAAGAGAGGTGCTGCAGGTCCATGTGCTGCCTGAGGAAGCTCAGCAGAGGAACCGAGCCCTTGTACAAGGTCAGGTTTTGTCTCTGGTTAGCTTTTAGCAGGTCTGGCAACCATAAGACAAAGTTCCACTCTGACTGAGGGGACGCTGGGTGTCCTGCAGCACACACTGGGTACCTGGTTGCTGTCTTTAAGCACTTGGCTCCTGGACCACACTGAGTTCCTGGATTGTACCAGGTCCCTGCTCAGCTCTGGATGTGGTGGTAAAGTCTAGCTGAGATCCATGGAATTGGTATGGCTTGAAAAATCTCTGCTTTTTAGCATCTATGGTGGAAAAAGTAAATGTAATGCTCTCCCCACTAAAGAAATGGTGTGTGGCTTAACTAATTCTCTCAGCATTTCCATTATTTTGTTTTCCTTGCTTCACTCAGGGTTTGCTTATTCCTGTCAGAAGACTGCCTGCTCCTTCAGCAGAATCCAGTTCTTTCCTAAATGAACTCAACTCCTTCTTGGTTCCTTTGTTTTGACACTCAGGAGATGAGAGATTTATAGACCTCCCTTCATTTTCTTTTATTATTTACCTTTTGCTGCTACCCATTCTGAGTGAGATTTATTCTGCCTCCAAGCAGGGCTGACCTGCCAAGAGGAGCTGATCCATAAATCTTTCCTTCCTTTTTCTTTGCTGCTTTTCAAAACAACATTTGGAAACTGAGTTTGCCTGGGAGGAAAACTGTTCTTCCATTGCTGGCAGTCAAACTGTGGAACTAATTAGTGCTTTCCCTTTTCTCTTCCTTCTATTCTGTGCCTACTAGGGTTGAAATGAAGCCAGGGAGGGATAAAAAAGGGGAAAAGATTTGTTTCAAGTATCTATTTTTAATTACTATTTCTGCAAGGTGATCTGGTGCTGTGGTGGTGTATCCACTGTGTCGTAGGTAGTGGTCAGAAGAAGTTTAAAAGAAGTTTATTAGAAATGTCCCAGAAGATGTATGGAGATGGCATCAGGTTGGTCTTCTTGTAAAGATGTAACATCTTCTTGTTCTTGCTGCTGAAAAGAAGAACAAATGACAAAAAATCTTTGGATACATTCTGATGTAGAAATTTTTTTCAGAAATATCTTGTTGGGTTCTGCTGCTGGCAGACTCCGAGATTTAGATAGAGAGTCCTTTTCCCAAGCCCTGAGCTTGAAGAAGACATCAGAATCAGTCAGTTCAGGTTTTCAAGGTTGTTTATTATTTTTTATCTATTACATTGCTTCTGTGCCTTGCCAAGGTCCTTGTGGCATCAGGGTCGGGAACTGACTG